>ML419287.1:0-37171 GCA_005239525.1 Nicotiana knightiana | reverse complement strand
ATATATATATATATATATATATATATATATATATATATATATATATATATATATATATGGGTTGCGTATGTGGTGAGACAAGGTGGGAATCTTATTGTGCGCGTGTGGCGAGACAAGGTGGGAATCTTATTGTGCGCGTGTGGCGAGACAAGGTGGGAATTCACTTTTCTATTGCACACGTGGCGAGACAAAGTGGGCTATGTCAGGGATTGGTTTGTGATGTCTTGTGTTGGCATGGGGGCATTCTTGTTGTTGATAATTGTGTAGTGTTACTCTTATCTGTGTGAACTTTATCTTGTGAAAGTTGTGAAGAAATATTCTACGTGGTGTCCGTTTCTTTTCTTATGCTTACTAGTTGGTTTGAAACTATGTTTGGGCACTTGCACAAGCATACACGTAGTTAAGCATTCTTATCGACTAAGATATTTTCTGGATATCGTTGCGTATAGATACCCTTGTTGTATTTTCCTTCTATGTGAGAATGGATCTTTAGGCATGTGAGTTGTCAATGCAGTTATGAGGTGTTATGAGGGCACCGGATTCCTAGTGTTAGGGTTCAGGTATTGAGACCCGTGATTTGTGATTTGTTCGAGGTTCGGTACCTCGTGGAGTTGACAAAAACCTGATGTAAAAGAGATTGTAATTGCTGAGTTATTACTTGTCCTTGTTGTATATGCGATTCTTTATTTAGGTTGTGTTTCATTCATTCTTCTGTGTCATTTTTATGGTATTCCGCTGATATTTGATGTTTCCTTTCTTATTGCAATTACTGTATTGTTAGCCATATTGCATAGTATTTGTGTAGATATCATATTCTGTTGTTCCTATACTTATACTTGTTCAGTTTATTAGACCAGTGGGTGTCTTGACTAGTCCTCATTAGTACTCCACTGAGGTTAGTCTTGATACTTACTGGGCATCGCTGTGGTGTGCTAATAATGCACTTCTGCACATTTTTTATAGATCCAGGTATTACGTAGCTGGTTGGTCGTTAGCTAGCAGTGCGGATTGCTGTTGTGGAGAATCAAGGTAAACCTGCTGCAGCGTTCGCACGCTTCGGAGTCACCGTCTTATTTTGTTCATACACTGTCTTTATTTATTTCTGAACAGTTTTATTTAGAAGTTGTAGTAAAAATCTATAGAGCTTATGACTTGTACTACCGCGTTTTGGGAAAGTGTATTTTGTATAGAGAGTTCATTTCAGAAAGCATTTAATGTTATTATTCAATAATATTAGGCTGGCTTAGTCCTTAAAATTAGGTGCTATCACGATACCCAATGGAGGGAAAATTGGGTCGTGACACTAGGTGAGCCAAGTTTTATCCCATACGATGGGGATTCGTGAATGGTCGTAATTCCATAAGAAGTTCGGCCATAAACCTTCTACGGCTGGTAAGTTATTCGTTTAGATCCTCTGTTGTTTCTGTATTCATGTCATTTTTTTTCTCTCCCTTAGTTTAACTTTCTTTGCTGTTAGGCCAGAAAGCTTCAAAGAAGACTAAGGCTCCTACTCCCACTTTCTGTCAGCTGGGTGCCTCTGCAGGGCCATTGCTTGCTGCGGCCACATGCGAGCCCGTACAGATTGTTGCTCCCTCCCAGGCCTTGGCTATGCATAGACCTAATCGACGAGCAGCGACCCTATCGACAGAGGCTCAAACTTCCCCTATATTGCACTTGGGAGATTCTTCATCACCGAGCGAGGAGGAAATAGCTACATTAAAAAGGCGGAGAATAGAGGTTGGCGGCGGAGCTGTAGGAGGTGAAGGGTCAACAGGGGGTGATCTCGAGACGGATATGATTGCCTCCGAGGGTGTCTTAGCTCTAGATATTGAGACTTCGCCTCCTTCAGAAGATGTAGAAATCACCCCCTTTCCTGAGGTCGCCGAGGAAGGAGGAGAACAAGCAGAGCCAACGGAGGTCCCCGACGTGTGATCCGTTGCCATCAGAGAAAGCCGACGCATCTTCCTTTGCCGAGGAAATGAGGAAAAGTGTGGCCATCGATGGCTATGAGTCTGGCTCCGACATCCACCCCGAGGAGGTTCGGATGTACAATGAGGGGTTCACTCGGGTTGAAGTGAGGATGGAGGGGACTACTCGCAACATAGTCATTCCCCTCGACCTGGACTTGTTAAGGCATACGGAGAGCGTAGTCCATTATTTGGGTCCCATCTGTTCCATTGCCGAGGACAAGACTTTGCAAATGTCCGACGATGCCGATCCATCGTTGGGCATATCCGGAATGGCTTTGCGGGTAAGTTTTCAAGTTGTTTATCTTTACGTCCTTTCTCTTTTCCTTTTGTTTTTACTAACTTCTTTCTTATGTTCTTTCTTTGCTTGACCCTTATTCTTGAGATTGAGTGCGCCCATTGGGAAGAGAAGAGGAGGGCTATTTTAAGAGGATGGAGTTGAAGTATCGCGATGTACCGTTCCAAGCATCGCAAGATATGCCTCCGATTTGGCGGGAATGGTAACTTCTAATCTCTCAGGGACGAGCTGAAGCAGAAGGACGATGAACTCGTGAAGGTCATTGGCAAATGCAACGAGCTTGAGGGATTGCTGAGAGTCAAGGAGGATGAGCTTGAGGTGAGTAAGGGGGTAGAGGATGAGTGTGCCGATCTCCAAGCTCAAGTGGTATCCTTGCGGGCTGAACACGAGCAGAGTTTGACCAGGGCCAATAAGTTGAGCGATGAGCTGGTTGAGAAGATGGCGGAGTTGGGGGGAGCGGAAGAAGCCAGGATGTCAGCTTTAGCAAGGTTGCGGCCTTGAAGGAGGTCATTCGCGTCCTTCGATCTGAACGCGTGAGTGAAATGGAGGTGACCGTGCTCAGGGAAGCCAGGCTCGATAAGCGGATAGGTGGCTCGAGGGAGAGGTTTCAAATTTGAATGATCAGGTCGTCGGTCTTGAGTCTGAAAGGGCGCGGTTGTTGGCTCGACCGTCTTCCTCTCATACTTCCGCCTTTCCCGACGTGGTGTGGGATTCGCACGAGAAGTGGATCTACGTCAAGGCCCAGTTAGATATATTTAGGGACTTAATGGCGGTAGGAAAAGTTACTGAAGTTGACTTCGTGGGTGCTCGTGCCAAGGTGCGTGAAACTCAATTTGATTGTGGTTACGATGTTCCGCACCTAGGGCGGATAATGGCGGGGATGAGTTGGATGGGATCGATAAGGGTCCTTGGTACAATGACGAGTACTTGGATAGCGTAGATGACAATGGGGACGATGGTGGGGATGATGCTGAGTAATACTTGTAATTTTTGTTTTGTTTTTGTGGGCATATTTCTGGCCCTTGTAATATACCTTTTGAATTAAAGTGTCATTTTTGTTGTACATTTCTGAGTCTTCTGCTTTTTATTTGAATATTTTCTTCAAGTGATTGCTTTGATTAAAAGAACTGTGTCGGTAGGCGCTAGCTCGAACGTGGTTGAGTATATCTTTGATTGAATTCGGGCGAAGTCCATTGTCTCCATAATTAACTCAAACAAGGTTAACAGTAAATCTCGAGCTAGGTCGAGTGTGAGTTGAATTCGAGTGAGGTCAAATATTACTCTTAATTTTAGTTCGAACGAGGTCGAATGTGAGTTAATTCGAGCGAGTTCGAATATTATTCTCAATTAACTCGAACGAGGTCAAATGTGGGTTTATTCGAGCGAGGTTGAATGTTATTCTCAATTACTTCGAGCGAGGTCGAATATGGGTTAACTCGAGCGAGGTTGAATATGAGCTAATTTGAGTGAGGTCGAATGTTATTCTTAATTAATTCGAACGGGGTCGAATGTGAGTTAATTCGAATGAGGTCGAATGTGAGTTAATTCGAGTGAGGTTGAATGTTATTCTCAATTAATTAGAATGAGGTCGAATGTGAGTTAATTCGAGCGAGGTTGAATGTGATTTAATTCGAATGAGGTCGAATGTGAGTTATTTCGAGCGAGGTCGAATGTTACTCTTATTTAATTCGAAGGAGGTCGAATGTGAGTTCCTTGACTGGTGCAGTGTTAGACTTGGTGGAGACAGGCAAACATCATGTATTTGCGTACTTTGCTTGCATATATATATATATATATTGAAGAAGTTTACATGTTTTTGTTTTCTGGGCTAGTGTCGCGCACCCTTTTTTTCCTCCTCCTCAGCAGAAGATCGGGTTCATGACATTGGTTGGGACAACTCTTTCCTTTTGGGAAAGGGGTTTGCATATTTTGAAGAGTCGCCACCTAATGATTTTAACGGTGCGTTAGGGCACCTAAGGGGTTTAATTATAACTACGTTGTTAACCAGAGATTTTGGTAAGGGCTTGAAATTATCCTAAGGGGAAGGTGTTAGACACCCCTCAGGATCCACACGTGTGGTTCCCGGCCAAATGGTTTCGTGAATTTGTACAATTAGCAAATAACAAGTAAAGGCTCAAATAAGAGGGGATTTAAGTCTTAAGCATGCAGACGTTTTAGAGAAACAGTAAAGAAGATTAGATTTTGAAAAGGAATTACGAGCTAGCACATAAAGGTGTCCTAGGTTTATAATAATATGGATCACATCAATGAAATACCCGGTAATCACTCCTCGAAGAGGGGCTACACGTGGTATTAGCGCGCCAGTCATCATATCCATATTCTACCCTTCCCACCCCATGAAGGAAATTAAAGCGTGTGTTGGTCACGGATTCTATTGCATGCTATTACCCGTCCCATCATATCAGTCCTGGAGGAGGTTAGGACTACTATCCTAAAAGGTAGGCACTAGACAGACCCTCAGGTTTAAAGGGGTAAAATTCTAAGGCGAAAAGCAAAGAACATGTAGGACTGCAGTCAATGGGAAACACATAGGAGCATATAGGAGGCTCATATTTTCCTCCGCAGATAATGCATATAATTAGCACGACTCAAACACATACAAGGGCAGTGTTATTAATTAAGATCCTAATACATGGTATCTAGGTGAATTCAGAGGATAAACAGATAGGCAAAATTGTTTTATAACTCAAGAAAAAAACATGCTCTTAATCAATTTGCCTACTGATTCAAAAAAATATACCTATTAGTGTTAAGCAGCACACACAAGAGAGAGAGACAAATTTCTAAATTTCTTTTTGGAAATTTAGTCACCTAAGGCTTGCCTAGGCGGGGGACAGTGTATATTAACAGAACTATTAAAGGAACTGTTGCAAATTGTTACCTAAACATGTTGTTCTAGGTTGTTCAGAACACAGAAGCATTACCAGTTGTTTTTAGAGAAAACTGAGTGGGGTGGTTATACTTTTTATACATCAATAATTAGACTAAATGTAGTTGATCGATTAGGGCCCTATAACATGATATCTAATGCACAGATAGAGATGCAGAATGATGCGTATGTAGAATTCCCAAGCATGATTTCTAAATGCTCAGTAGTTACAGTATTAATCATGGTTTCAGAAGATGCTAGAATGATAATTTATTTTAATGTGGTTTAGCCCAGGACAAGATATCTAAGCGTACATGGAAGTGTAGAACATGATAGTAGAAAATACCATTTATTAGCAAGATTTTTCTAAGTAAAAGTGAACATGCTGAAACAGTAGGTATTCGTGAATTTGAAGATATGGGCCTAAACATGGTCTCTATTGCACAGATAGGAAATAAAATCAAATAGCATGGTTTCTAATGCATGAATTTTAACACATGTGCCTAAACATGATCTCTATTGCACAGATAGGAAATAAAGTCTAATAGCATGATTTCTATCCTTTTAATAGCTAATGCATGTGTAGCTACCCCTCCCTTTTCACTATCCATCCCCTGAGTTGTTTACAAATTATTACAGGCCAGGGAATTATGAGTTACACAACCAAAGGAAAATAAGAAGTTACTTCTATAGGGAGCCTTCAATTAGGCCCAGATCTTCCAAACCTCACTGCCTCATGGTATTTCATAGCCTTTTCATAATCCGGATGTGTCAGAGTTCCCTAAGGACCTCAAGGGCTCCCGGGCAATGCTTACACCCAGACATAGCCAAAGAATTAAACATGTGCAGTGTGGAAGTGCTAGACTTGTGTGTCAGAGTTCAGAGGGTACTCAAAGGGTTCCCAAAGCAGTGCTCACACGAAGGGGGCTGAACTTAGACTTCTAAGAGTGTATGTGAGAGTACTTTTTATTTAAAAGGATTTAAGTGAGGAACAATTTTGAGAAAGGGTAAGTAAGAAAATAGTTTTTTGAACAAGGAAATAGAAGTTTAACACCACAAAGGACCAAGGATGTACAACAAGCACAAACAGGGATAATGGGATTAGGAAAAAATACAGAGCATGTAAGGGCATACATACAACAGGAAGATACACACAGACATACAATCAGGAACTCCTAAGGGTCTAGAGGATCAGGGGGTACAACGTTAGGTCAGATTAACACCTAAGGCCATGGTTAAACTAATGTACCAGTCATAGGAATGTAAGAAGTAGGTTCTAAGTGTACACAAACATGCTGGTCATAAACAAATAAAGCCTAATTTAAACATGTAAAGGGGAGTTCAGGATCCTAGATACAACTGAAGAATAAGTAAGCAAGTTGGAAGCATGCTGAATCACAACAGTAATGGAAACATGTTGGTTTGAGGACTGAAATATAAATTAGAACATACCAGTAAAGTGAAGAAAGCAATAACACAAACATGAAAGTAGGAGAATGCACAATAGTTAGCCTTGGCTTGCAGCCGGCTAACCTAGAGTAGTAGTGATTAGCACAGAAGAGAGAGAAGAAAGTCTTTTAAGTTGTGAGAGAGATTTTTTGAACAGATTAGTTCGTGTGTGTGTCTGTGTATGAATAGAGTATATATAATTTTGAAAACTTGATGAAAAATAAGGAAAGAATCAGAAATAACCAGTGATTGTGGGATTGAATATTAATCAGTACCTAATTAGTACAAGTATCCCTATAATCAAGGGAGTAATTCACACGATGAGTTTTTAATAAGGAAAGAACCATATATAGCTTAGAGGAATATAAGAACAGTGTAAGTATAATAGGCAATTAGGTATCCCTTAATTGAAGGGGTTAAACTCAAACGGCTAGTAGGTAAAATAATAATTAAGGAAAGTTATTATGCTAGTAACATGTAAGGAAACCGTTTCAGCCCTAATTCAAGCATACAATTGAGACTAGGTTCAGAAGATGTCACTTAAGGAAATAGTAATCAATTATGTAACAAGGTAAGAAAACAAAGTTGGATATCAATAAGAACATCTCATAAGAAATCAAGGATTCCAAATTGGTACTAATTAAGGGAAGGCCTCATGTATCTACGGAAACATTCAGAATCAGCAGAGGGTATCGTATGAAAAATTAGTACAGTACTACTCATAATTATTCAGGGATTCAAGACAGTAATGATTCAAGCAAGGTGAGCACACAAGAAGCAGCAGAATCAAAGACACAATAGCATAGTGAAGCAATAATAACAAGGAAATAGAGATTACTCATGGGAAACAGACACACATACAAATCGAAAGAAAAGACATGCTCAGCATTTAGAACACAGTGTTAAAACTAAATAATCATGATTAAGGTGATAAAATGTTTAAGCATATGAGAAAAATCACTTAAACTTTGAGAAATCGTTTGAAGAAAAGGTTTCAGAAACCCTAAGTGAAAAACTTGTTTAAAAATGGAAAACCTTTAAGAAAAATGTAATAATACTCGTAATAAACCCGAATCTAATGTATATCTAAGAGAATAGGAAGGTTTTTGAAGAAAACATGTAAAAAGCTTCATGATATACACAGATCTAAGACAGATCTAAAGGAATCGTGAAAATACCAGGGGTTAGGGTTTCAGAGAGTTGAAAAAATAAGAAAACCCTTAAAGATGTCGCCAGCGTTAGCCGGAAAAGTCATGGCTCTTACTCAGACGGACGGAGGGGGCCGAAATATGGCACGAGGGACCATAGGTAGGAGCTGAACCGCTCCAGGTTCTCCTGAGGGCCTTAGGGTGTCATTAGACCGGTGTAGGGTGAAGCAGTAACTAGGAGATAGTGAAAGACCATAGTATCCGGCGAGGGAACTAGCCGGAGAAGATGAACAAACTCCATTGGAGGTGGAGAGACAAGGGAAGGTTCTAGATAGAACCAAAGAGAGATAGAGAGAGAATGAGAGACTGGGAAATGAGGGGTCGGAGGGGGGGTAGGTCTAGGTTTAATTATGGTAGGTAGGATCTGGGCCGTTGATAAGAAATAATCAACGGCCAGGATTAGCCAAAGGGTTGGTTTGGGAAGGTGACGTATTGGGCTTAGGTTTATTGGGCTGATTTTAAAAGGGGGTATTGGGCCAGTAGATTTAGGCTAAAATCGAAATTAAAAATGGCTATTAGTTAAATACCCATAAAAATAGATAAGTAATTAATAAAAATAGCTAATAATTATATAAAATGAAATTAATGCTAGATAAATGAAATTAAGGTAATTAATGAATATAAAAACATATAAAATAAAATAATTATTGATTTAAATGGTATAAAATGTACAATTAGGCCATAATTGCAAAGTTATTGTAATTATGGTCGAATAATGCCAAATTGGCTAATTTATGAAATAATTAAATCCTAATAGGATTAAAATGATATATTGACTGGAAAATATTTTGAAATTCTTTATAATACAATTTATGAATAATTATTGAATATAAAAAATACTGAATAAATTAGAAAAGGATTTAATAAAAATATGAAAAATTTTGGAAAAAATACCAGTTATTATAAAGAGTGATTTTGGAGGTATATATACAAATTTAAAAATAATTTGAGAAAAAATTGGGTATCAACAGCTAGTATTCTAGTCCCAGTTTATCTAGTCCCTTCATTGGTTGTCCTCGAGAAGTATTTGAGGGGTCGGGCAATGAACTTGTGCTTAACTTCGAAATGCTCTCTTCGTCGCCTCATTAAAATCTCCCTGAGAAAACCCAATTGGGACAAAACTCAGGTGAGGGAAAAAGAGTACGGCTTGAAGAACATCTTTCCTTAGAAGTTGAAGTACTTGAGGTGGGCGATGTTCTGGTTGTTTGGTAGTAATTTTCCTTCCATCGTTTCTAGTTGGAACGACCCTTTACTTGCCACCACCGTAATTTTGTATGGGACATCCCAATTAGTCCCTATCTTTCCTTCCCATGGATCCTTGCTTGCCTGTGTTTTGGCTTTGAGTACGTAGTCCCTGACCTTGTGTGGTTTGACTTTGGCTGTTTTGTTATAGTATCACTCTACTTGTTGTTTCTGGGCGACCATCCTTACGTAAGCCATGTCTGTTTGCTCTTCAGCCTCATCGAGGTCTTGCCTCCTGTTCTCATTATTTCTCGTCCCACTCTCGTGTGGCTACCTTAGACTCGGTTCTCCGACCTCGACCGATATTACTGCATCAGTCCCATAGACTAGTGAGTACAATGTTTCTCCTGTGCCCGTTTTTGGAGTTCTGCAATATGCCCATAGCACTTCCGGCAGCAACTCCGGCCACAGTCCTTTGGCGTTCTCGAGTTTCTTCTTTATAATGTTCAGTATTGACTTATTAGAGGATTTCGCTTGTTCATTGCCCGCGAAATGATATGGCGTGGAAAGTATTCTTTTGATATTCCATTTCTCGAAGAACTCGACGGTATTTTTTCCCTTGAATTGAGGCCCGTTATCACAGCTGATTTCTTTGGGGATGCCGAAGCGTCTTACAATATTCCTCCATATGAAGGCGAACACTTCTTGCTCGCGTATTTGGGCAAATGCACCTGCTTCCACCCACGTAGAAAAATTGTCAATTAAAACTAAAAGAAATCGTACATTATCTCGTCCTGCTGGGAGGGGGCCGACGATGTCCATTCCCTATTTGATGAAGGGCCAGGGCGAGGTGACTGAGTGGAGGTGCTCACCCGCTTGGTGGATCATGGGGGCGTATCTTTAGCATTGTTTACATTTTTTTATGAAGTTGCCAACCTCTTTTTTCATTGTGGCCCAGTAGTAGCCTGCTCGTATGAGGCATCTAACTAGGGCTCGATTGTCGGTGTGATCTCCGCAGTGACCTTCGTCGAATTCTTTTAGGACGCGTCGAGTCTGGTTTGGCGCTAGGCATTTTTCTAGGGGGCCGCCATACATCCTTTTGTATAGGTCATTATTGATGATGTTGTACCTGGCCGCCTGCATTCAAATTTTTTGGCTTCTTTTTTATCGTCTGAAAGCACGTCGTCCTGTAAATATGTGATAATACAATTGCGCCAGTTCCAAGTTAGGTTTATAGTTCGTACCTCGATTTGATCGATCAATGAGTGGAGGAGAGTGGACACGTTCCCTTCTCCGGTTATGCTTTTAGTGGCTGCTGCTAGTTTGACAATGCCATCCGCTTCGATGTTCTGTGCTCGAGGTATTTGGTCGAGCTAGTATTCGTCGAACTGGGGTAATAACTTGCAGATCTCGGCTTGGTATTTTTGTAGCCTTTGTTCCATGATTTGGAAAGTCCCTGTAACTTGATTGATGACGAGTTGAGAGTTGTAGCGTAGGACCACTCATTTTTCTCCGTACTTGAGTTCTAACTTTAGTCCTGCAATTACAACCTCATACCCGGCCTCATTGTTAGTCATATCAGGGCATCGTATGGACTGACGAATTACTTCGCCTGTTGGGACCTCGAGCACGAGACCCAGTCTGGATCCCGACGTGTTAGAGGTGCCATCTGTATACAAGACCCATAGGTCGTGTATTTTAGGGGAAGTACGGGCGGCTTCCTTTTCGGCTTTGGACATTATTTTTGTGCTGAAGTCAGCGACGAATTCGGCAAGAACTTGCCACTTTATCGTTGTTCGGGACTGATAGATTATATCATGCTCGCTCAATTCTATGGCCCATTTGGCCAATCTACATGACAACTCGGGTTTGTGAAGAATACTTCTTAGAGGAAAGGTCGTGACCACCAAAATGGGGTGGAACTGGAAATAGGGCCTAAGCTTTCGTGAATCTACGACCAAAGCTAGGGCTAGTTTCTCGAGGTGAGGATACCTCATTTCGGCGTTGACTAGAGTTTTGCTAATATAATAGATGGGAGATTACGTACCTTTCTTTTCTCGGACCAAGACTGCAATTACTGCCACATCGGACACGACCAGGTAAATGAGGAGACGTTCCCCAGGTTCCGCTTTAGCTAGTAGTCGGGGTGAAGATAGGTATGCCTTTAGTTCCTTCAAGGCGTGGACATAATCGGAGTTCCATTGGAGTCCGTTATATTTCTTGAGTACACCAAAAAATTTGTGGCATCTGTAGGACGGTGAGATGAACCTCGGCAGGGTAGCTATACGGACGGTCAATTTCTGTACGTGCTTCTTACTGGTCAAGTTCTCCGGTATTCCTTCTATGGCTTCGATTTAGTCGGGGTTAACCTCAATGCCTCGTTATGATACTAAGAAACCGAGGAACTTTCCTAAGGTTACATCGAACGCACAGTTTTTGGGGTTCAATTTCATGCCAAATCGTCTGAGTATGTCGAAGGCCTCTTTCAAGTGATCGATGTGATCTTCTTTCCTTTTTGAACATCTTTTTCACCAACCTCTGATACGTTGCTCCTGCATTTTTCAATCCGAACGACACCACTCTGTAAGAGTATGTCCCTTGGTGGGTGATGAAAGTGGTATTTTCCTGGTCATCCTTCTCTACGAGGATCTGTTTATAGCCCGAGCAAGCATCTAAGAAGCTTAATAACTCGTGTCCAACCATTGCATCGATGAGTTGATCGATATAGGGCAGCAGGAATGAGTCTTTCGGGCATGCTTTGTTCAAATATGTGAAGTCCACGCACATCCGCCATTTCCCATTCTTCTTCTTTACCATGACCACGTTGGCGACCCACCGTGGGTACTTTGATTCTCTAATAGAGCCGTTTTTCAGCAATTTTTTGACTTTCTCGCGGACAACATCGTTTATTGTGGAATTGAATTTTCGTTAACTTGTCGTAGTGGAGGGTAAAATGGGTCGACATTCAATTTGTGTGTCTCTATCTCTTTCGGGATGCCCGGCATATCTGCATGGGAAAAAAGCAAACAAGTCTTCATTGTTAGCTAAAAATTGGTGGAATTTACTTGGTTCTTGAAGTTTATGGGCAATGTAGGCCTTTTTGTTGTGGTCATCTGTGTCGAGTTGCACGGGGTTGAGATCTTCTACGGTCGATCCTGTGGCCTCTATGATTTCGGGATCCCTAATGGCATCTTTCCCTTCGTCACCACCTGACCTCGACCCCATTAATTTCTTTGCCTCCTCGACTTTGTCCTTCAATTGCTGGGTGTATGTTCAGTCTTGGGAAATGCAGTAGCATTCTTGGGTAGTGGGTTGCTCTCCACCGATGCCGAATACTCCCCACGGGGTGGGAAATTTGATGACTTGATATAAACTGGATTAGATGGCCTTCATGGCGTGTACCCAGGGCCGACCTATGATGGCATTGTACACCGTATCTTGATCCATAATGTGGAACATCATTTCAAAAGTAACACCGCTGATCAGGATGGGCAACGTGATTTCTCCAAACATCCGCTCAACTGCATTGTTAAAACCGGCCAGTATGATGCAACGCGACACTATCCTATCCTCGAGTTTCATTTGTGCAAGGAATCAAGGGTGGATAGTGCACGTGCCGCTCCCGTTGTCGACCATAATACATTTTATGTCAGTATCTAAAATGCATAAAGTAATAACAAGAGATTCATATTGAGCAAAGATCAAACCGTGGGTATCCGACTCATCGAAGATGATACTTTCTTTGAGGTCGTCATACCGTTCATAAGTGATGGACCGTTTTAGCTTGTGGGTGGTTGTGAATTTTATGTTGTTGATTGATGCGTCTTCGCCTCCTTTGATGATCATTTGGATGGTACGAGTTGGGGAGGGTGGTTTTGGTGGACCCTGATGCTGTTCGCACCCTCGAGCAAAGTTCCCCCTTCCTCGATCGCTCAAAATTTCTTTCAGATGTCCTTGGTGAAGCATGTTCACGACCTCTTGCCTTAGAGAAATACAGTCTTCGTTTTGTGACCCCGTTCCTGGTGGAATTCGCAGAGGGCGATTGACTTTATGGTGTTTGGGTCGGACCTCATTTTCTGCGGCCACTTCACCTTTGGGTCGAGCTTCTCCAGGGCGTTGACCATCTCTAAGGGAGAAACACAGAAATTGTGAGCAAATAGTAGTGGAGGCATAAGTCTTTCGTTTCGGTGAGTCACTGTTTTTGGCCTAGATGGGCCATTGCTGTGACGGGGAGACGGCATGGCGGCGGCTCTGACATATGGTTGGTGCCTTTCACGTTTGGGGCGTGGGATTGCATCTCCCTTCTGTTGTCATTTCTAGGGTCTTTTCTCGATTCCATTTGGACCGAGGTCAACCGTTGAGTTGGCCTGTTGAGGTCTTCCTCGTCAACTTGTACCTCGGCACAATAGGCATTGTGTATCTCGTCCCAATTAGTTGGGGGTATTTCATGAGTCGGCTTAGCAATTTTTTGGTCACCCTCGAACTGCTCCTGTTAACCCGTTCTGGAAAGCCGCTACTACCATCCCCTCTGATACATTTGGTAGAGTCATCCTCACATGGTTGAATCGGGCGAGGAAATCTCTTAGTCCTTCACCGGGTTACTATTTAATAGCAAATATATCATTCACCCTTGCCTCTACTTTCTTAGCCCCGTCATGGGCAGTGAAAAATTTGTCGACCATCTCCTCAAAAGACTCTATGGATCGTGCAGGTAATTGTGAGTACCAAGTTAGTGCTTCCCCGGTTAGGGTTTCACCGAACTTCTTCAGCAATATGGAAGACATTTGTTCTTTGGCGAGGTCGTTTCCCTTTACTTCGGTAACATAGTGGGTCACATGATCCTCAGGGTCTGCCGTACCGTCATATATTTTCAAGTATGGCAACATTTTGAATATTTTAGGTATGACGTGCGGTGCAGCTTCATCACTGTATGGTTGGTCGACGAATCGTCCGGCGTCCCTTTTCGGCAGGAGTTTGGAGCGCCTGGTATTTTGTCTATTCTTTCTTGATGTTCTTTTATTTGGTCATGGAGCATTTTTTTCTCGTTCTCCATATCCTCCATCTTTCTCAAAATGGTTGTGAGGGTGTCGTTACCTGCATCATTAATGTTGTGAGCAATACCTGTTGCGGGAGGAGGGTCATGTTGATCGTTTGTCACTGGTGCGATGCAAACTCTTGTATCTTCTCTATTCGTCCTTTGGGAAGGTTTGTCGAGGATACTGGTCAGCGTGTTTGTTAGCCACGCTTCGAGCAGCCTTTTCACTGCAGGTGGTGCCTCCTCCACTGTGGACGTAGAGGCTCCTTTTCCGTGTGAGGTTGTGATGCTGCCGTGAGGGAGGGGTGAATCGCTCTGCCTGGGGGAGGAGTTTTGCGTCACGTCGTCGTTGCATGTTCCAATGACCTCATTGATGGTGTTTAGGATGTTGATAGTGAGACCTGCTACAGATTTCATTCTTTCCTCTCCATTACCTGCCATGTTAAACTATGCATGCGAAAAAAAGACAAGGTTTTGTGTTGTGTTTTTTTTGTTTAGATCTGAAAGCAACTAAGACTTTGACTAGGAAACCCCCATAGACGGCACAAAATTGTTTGACCAAAAAATTATAATATTTGGTTAAACTAATTAATCAGTTAATGAAAAGAGTTAATCCTAGTCAAAGCTAATAACCTCAGATCTGAGACTGACCGGGTGAAAAACGTGAATAATAATGGAGTGGAATTGAAGCGTTAGCAATAAATGTGCCAAAATATGATAATGTGTGAGAAACATGAAGTATTAAATGACATTAAATGATAATAAATGTAAATAAAGAAGAATATTCACCCAATATTGAATGAGGTGAATGATTCATTTCTCTGACAACGATGAATAACAAGAATACAAGAGAATATTGTGCACTTTCTCGGATCTGATGGAAATGACAATAGACAATGCAAAAAAGGTTGAATCTCCTCAGAAAGTGGTTCTTTGTATTTATCAGAGAGCTTATCTATTTGAAGAGTTCTTATCATATATAATATTGTCTGCCCCTTTTCTCTCATCTTTCCTTCTATTTATATGGGATATTCCCAAAGAACTCTAAAGTATAGTCAGAGAGAATATTCGACAAAATATTCCTTTTGAAGGTACCAGTACAAATCTAGCCGTTATTCCTAGCTTCACTGCTTGACCTCGGTAGTGATCGGTCGCTAGGCTGCTCGGTTCATTTGCTCGTTGGTCGACCTCACTCAAAACCACCCAAAGATCCAAAATTATTTCCCATATCAAGTAACACATACTAATAAAAATACAATTATACCCACCCACAAATGTACTGTAACGACCCGGCCGGTCGTTTCGCAAGATTAGCCCTGTTTGCCCCATTTTGGATTTACCATATATTCTTAGCCTGTTTATGTTGGGTCGGATGGGTTGAGTTCGGAGTGGTCGTGGTGAGAACAGAGGCACTTAGCCTCTTGAAGTAGCCTAATAGTTGAAAAGTCAAACTGACAGTTGACTTATTCGTAAATGACCTCGGAATGCGAATTTTATGATTCAGATAGCTTCGTTAGGTGATTTGGGACTTAGGAGTATGTTTTGATGTCCGATATAGAGTTAGGCTTGTCAGCGAAAGTTAGTTTTTGGCGATTTTCGGTTGGCAGTGGAAAATAGGCTATAGGGGTCGGAATGGAATTCCGACAGTTGGAACAGGTTTGTAATGTCATTTTGGATATGTGTGCAAACGTTCAGATCAATCAGACGTGTTTTGGTTGGTTTCGGCATCATTGGAAAAATTTGAAAGTTTCAAAGTTCATAGGCTTGAATTTGATGTAATTTTGGTGTTTTCGTGTTGTTTTTGTTGTTTCGAAGGCTCTACTAGGTTTGAATGATTCTATGGGGTGTGTTGGTATATTTGGTTGGGGACACGAGGGGCTCGGGATTGATTTCGGATGGTTGGCGAAGGTTTGAACTAGGGAAATTTGCAGCAAATAGCTGCTGGTGTGGCCGCACCTACGGATGGGCAGCCACAGGTGTGAAGGTCCAGACACAGGTGCAAAAAGAGGCTAGGCAGGAGGAGTCCGAAGTGTGAAGAGTTGGCCGCACCTACGGAGCCGTAGGTGCGGAAAAGGGACCGCAGGTGCGAGAATTGGACTGTTAGTGAGTTTTCGCATGTGCGGACTAAATGGGCAGAACAATATGAAAGAATGCCTCCGCGAAATTTTGGTTATTCTTCCATTGTTGCATGCGGGTGGAGCTTATTTGAGAGCAAATTGAAGAAGGTCTTCGAGGGTCTTCAGTGGAGGTAAGTTCTCGGACTAAATAACTCGTTTCTATGCTATTTTGTTTCGGATTAGGCTTGTAATTTGAAGAATTAAAGTGGAAAAAGTTTGGAATAATAGGGAGGAAGATTGGAAATTCTTTTGGTGATTTGAGTTGGCAATTATGATCCGATTGTGGAGTTTTGGTATGTATAGAATCGTTGGAGGACGAGGATTCTAGTGATGTAAATTTTATCGAATTTTGAGACGTGGGCTCGGGGCTCGGGTTTGGCCGAATTTCGAGAATTGTGTTAAAAATTTATATCTTTCGATTGGGTTTTGTTCCGTTAGCATGTATTGATGATGTTAATCTGATCTTGGTTAGATTAAGAGCTTTTGGGAGCTGACTCGAGGGGCAAGCGCATCGCGGAGTAACTTTTGGGCTGTTTTGAGGTAAGTAACGATTGTAACTCTAAAGCTGAGGGTATGACACCCCGTTATCTGTTATTGTGTTGATAAATGAGGTGACACACATGCTAGGTGACGAGCGTGGGGGCGTGCACCGATAGGGATTGGGACTTGGTCCGTTCCGTAGCGACTATTAAGCCGCGTATTCGACTTGAAACCTTACGACATCCTGTCTTTCGGAAGTTTATACTTGTTTATGGGCTGTGAGCCATGTTTGGGGCCTTGTGCCGACTTGTTTAGACCCTTAGGGAGGAGGGGGTACTTTTACACTATTCTACCACTATCCTGTTAGTAAATCGTAAACTCAGTCATGTTTCCTACTTGCTGTTATTTTCACTGTTATCACACTGCTTTGAAAACTCTGAAAAGTATTTGAGGCTGAGCCCTGTGAGTTGAGATAAATTGCCCAAGTGGCTTGTGAGGGTGACCGAGTCAGGCCGAGAGCCGAGTATGTGAGGATAGCTATGGATCGGGCTGCACGCCGCAGCAGTATATATGTGTTAGGTCGAGTGCCGGGTGTGTGAGGATAGTTATGGGACGGGCTGCACGCCGCAACAATATATGTGTTATATACTATATGTGGGTCAGGCTGCACGCCGCAACAATATAGATTATATATATATGGACAGGGTTGCACGCCGCAACAATATATGTTATATATGGATCGGGCTGCATGCCGCAGCAATATATATATTGGATCGGGATGCACGCCGCAGCAGATTTAGCGCTTGGGCTGAAGGAGCCTCTCCAGGAGTTTGTACACCCCCAGTGAGCGCAGTCGACTATTATATGGATCGGGCTGCACGCCGCAGCAGTATAAATATATATATATATATATATATATGTATGTATAAATATAGTGGAGCGGGCTGCCCGCCGTAGTAGTTATGTGTGTTCATGGTACTTACTGAGTACGAGTATTAAGTGAGAGCATGAGATACTGATAGTGGAGTCACGAGCGACAGAGAGGCTTGCCCGGGAGGCTTTATTGTGAGTGATACTGTGCCCCAGGGGCTTATATTCTATGAAATGCTGTTTTCACTCTTCTTTATACTGAGCCTCTGATCATAAATGTTGGACAAAAGTTTTCATACGAGATTTTTAAATGAAAATTGGGGTTTTATGAAATATTCGGAATTGTAGATTTATGACTTGATTTTCTCATTTCCACTGTTATTCATTATATGGATTTATATGATTTAAGTGGATCGTCACTACACTCAAGTTTTTAGTTACATTTATTACTTACTGAGTTGGCGTACTCACGTTACTCCCTGCACCTCTGTGTGCAGATCCAGGTACCGGACCATCTCGCTAGTTGATTTCCGGATGAGCTTGGAGTTGTCCGAGGATTGAGGTAGCTGCTCAGTGTACCCAGCTCACCTCCTTTCCTTCCCTCAGATGATAATTTTTTTTGGTCTTTTGTACCTCAGACTTTGGTTGTAGCAAGACATTTTTGTACATTGTATTTCCAGTCTTAGATGCTCATGATAGTTGACTCCAGATTTTGGGAAAGTGTGTATTTGTTTTATCTCTTTCTGATTTTCTTAAAAATCTACTAAATTTTGGGAAAATTATGAGTTATATATTGATAATCTGAAATGGTTGGCTAGCCTAGTTCCACGATAGGCGCCATTACGGCCGGCTTAGGATTGGGGTCGTGACAAGTACAAACATAGCACCCCATCTTGAAACTTTCATATTCAAGCGAACATTTAGTAGAATTGTACTTACATACCATGTGTGTTTTAGACGACTTATTTTACTACTGATTGATCTTTTTTCTCTTGGTTTGCTTTTCTTCCGGTGAATGAATGCATCAACCGATAAATATATTTATATAATACACTCCATATGTTATGATTACATGTATAGGAAGAAAGTAACTCAAACTAAAGAAAACTTCATACATAACACTAGTGAGAGTTAAAACATGATTTCTTGGTAGATAGGGCCTCTTTGACTACCTTTTTTACGTAAAAATTAAATTAAAATAGTAAACTGTAAGAAAAAACAATCAAGGGAAGATCAACTCGTGAGTGACACATAAATTTTACTTTGATTTTTTTATTTTAAAAAACTATTTAGTTACATAAAGGTTAAAAGTCTATTAATGGTAAAGCCATACTTGTCTTACATGTTCTCTTTACAGCCAGAGCCGTCTTCGTTAATCTTGTAGGGTTCTATGCTATTAATAGATGATGGTACACATAACTTAAATTCATTATGGAGGTTTGTAATTTTTTGGAAGGTTTAGGTAAGGTTCTTCAATGGGTGTTGAAAGGAGAGGAAGAAAGAGAAAGAAAATGAAAGGGAGAAAAAAAAATGATAAAACTAAAATAAAGAGTTGGGGAGGGGTATAACTATCCCACTTCATATAGTTCAGGCCAAGTCTTCGAAGTGATTTTTGAGAGAGTTTCCACCTAGGTTCCTACTACAAGTATAGTGAATTTCTAGCTATGATGTTGTGAGAGTATTGAATTGGACCTATTAGGCCCTCGTACTAACGCTTTTTTAACGTGAAAAATTAATCTAGTTTTTTTATATGGTACGTAGAGGTACATTTGGACCTATTTTTAAAATTTCAGCGATATATTTGGACCTTTTCATTTTCATAGAGCATGCTTCAAATAATCACTAATGGCATATATACCAACTTGATAGGTTAGAGGTAAATTTGAATCTTTTATTTGTCAACGTTACTTCATCGCATAAAAGATGATGATTTTAGAGAACAATAGGTAAAGTGAGTAAAAGTAAGACATATTGAATACAGTTTAAACATTTTCTCATTGAAAATTCGCCTTTATAATTGGGCGAGGCCGAGCTCATAGCGCGTGGAACTCGTTATTGCGTTGTACATATTGCCCTTATCTTCTAACCCTCATCGTATCTTCTCTGGGAGCAGTCCTAAAAGTGAGGCTAATAGATACAGTACTAAGATTGAAGAAAGAATTTGTGAATATCAAAGTTGTAAGTATAAAGAAAAAGCTACTATGACTAGTATAGATATAGAAATCTTAATTGCCATTTATGTGTTAGATAATTTTAAATTGTATATTAGAACAAACTATTAAGCTATAGTCAAATTTCATCAAAAAATATATGAAAAAGATAGTAGTAGCAGAGACGGTTGAATTTTCTAGACACAATATCTATATATAACAAAGTTATATTTGAACAAATTAAAGGAAAAGACAACACTTTAGCTGATGAATTAAATAGACTAATTCGTTTAACAATGTTATTCTTTTAAATATCCAGCAAAATGTCAAAGATGGGATTCCAGAGCTAGCAAGGCTAAGATATAGACAGACAAAGTTAAGATAGACCAAGTCTTCAGAGACATATTAGCAGACTCTGCTAAAGAATGTTCATTTTATACCTCATTCATGATCTGCATATTTGTAGTCTATTGAAAGAATCACTTTGGAAAGAAACAACTTATTTGTTTTCCAAAATCAAATATTTCTTTCAAACAAGAAGAATATATTATTTTAGAAAAGCAGGCAAAATGGTTGGTAGACTGTAACGACCCGATCGGTCATTTTGAGAGTTATAGTCCCAATCCCATGTCTACTTCTTTCCCCGTGTCTTTTTCTGCTTATGTGTCTTGCCGGGAGGTGTTGGTCGTGGTTTCGGAGTGATTTGGGACACTTAGTCCCTAAATGGAAGCTTAAGTCTTAGGAGTTTTGGCCGTAGTCGGAAATGGGTGAAGACAACTTCGGAATGGAGTTCCGTTAGTTCTGTTAGCTCCGTTGGGTGATTTTGGACTTAGCGACGTGTCCGGATTGTGTTTTGGAGGTCTGTAGCTCATTTAGGCTTGAAATGACGAAAGTCGAAGTTTTAGAGATTTTGACCGGTAATGGACTTTTTGATCTCGGGGTGGATTCCAATTCTATAAGTTGAAGTAGGTTCATAAGGTTGATTATGACTTGTGTGCAAAATTTGGGGTCAATCGAACGTGGTTTGATAGGTTTCGGCATCGCTTATCGAATTAGGAAGTTTCAAGTTCTTTAAGTTTGAATCAGAGAGTGATTTGTGTTTCTAGCATTGTTTGATGTGATTCAGGGCTCGACTAAGTTCGTATGGTGTTTTAGGACTGGTTGGTATGTTTGGTTGAGGTCTCGGGGGCCTCGAGTGTGTTTTGGATGCTTAACGGATGAAATATTGGACTTGTGCTATTGTTGTAGTGTTTCGCACCTACGGTGGAAAGGTCGCAGGTGCGGGATCGCACGTGCATCAGATCAAGCGCAGATGCAGAGTTTGGAGGCTTGACCAGGGATTTCAAGTGCGAGGGAAGTACCGCATCTACGATGCCCACAGATGCGCCTAAGGAATCGCATGCGCGGAGAAGGACCGCAGAAGCGGGCAATGTTCTGCAGGTGCACACATGCAGGTGCGGCCCCCTTGCCGCAGATGTTGACCCAGCCCTGTTAAGTGATTTTCGCACCTCCGATGGAATTTCCGCAGGTGCGGGTGAAGGCCCACAGAAGCGAATTTACTCGGCAGAAAATAGGATTTTGAGGGTTGATTTTCCCATTTCGATTTTGGGAGTTTGAGAGCTCGATGAGAGACGATGTTTCGAGGCTTCTTCAAGGAGATTGTTGGGGTAAGTGGTTCTAACTCGGATTGGGCTATATTTCATGAAACTATCATATTTTTTGTCTTTTAATTAGGGATTTGAGTTGGAAATTTGGGGGAAAATGGTAGAAACTTCATAGGCTATAATTTCGAGTTTTGGAAGGTGATTTGAGGTCGAATTCGACTAATTCTTGAAAAACCTAATTTTTACCGAGTAATTTCCCGTTTTCACCTTAATTGAACTTACTAGCATGCGTGGTTACCCCGTTAGCCTAAAATAACATGTCTGCGTGCCTTAATTGCTTAATTGAACTCGTTGCAGCATGCCTATTGAATTTCTGTTCTTTTCCTGACTTGTACTTAGTCTAGATTGTAGATTCTCTTGTTGTACTTACCGTCTACAGTTGATTATGCTGTGTATTTACTTTGGAACTACAGGACGGTATCCCTGGATATCCCCCTGCATATTTACTTTTGAGAATACGGGACGGTATCCCGGGGGATCCCCTTGCACATTTACTTTTGAGAGTACGAGGCGCTATCTCGGGAGTTCTCCTTGTGCATTTACTTTTGATACTATGAGGCGGTCCCTCGAGAGTTCTCCCTGCATATTTACTTTTGGGACTACGAGACGGTATCTCAGGAGATCCCTTGTTGCTTGTTTCCGTGTACTGTTTTGTTATTTCATTGCGTTTTCCTTTGTTAAACTCTATCTCGTATTATACTTGGGTATCGATTGTGATGTACTCATGCTACTCTTATGCACATGTTTTGTGTGCAGATTCAGGTGCTCGCTATCAGCCGCAGTATTCATGAGTTAGAGGCAGCTGTTGGAGACTTCAAGGTATATCTGTCGCATCCATAGACCTCGGAGTCCCCTTCTACTATTCCCCGTTTCAAACACTTTTATCCATTTGTTTTTACTAGACTCCGGTGTATAGAGATGTTATTTACTTTCTATATTTTGTGACTCATGAAATTTCGGGTTTTGGGAAAGCTGTGTAAGTAGAGTTTGGTTATTGTACATGCCGAGTGGCATCGTGTTTTTTTGTTTATTCAGTATTTATTGCAGTTAGAAGTCAAACTTTGTTTTCAGATATTGGTATTTTCTGTAAATTGTTAGGCTTACCTAGTCGTAGAGACTAGGTTCCGTCACGACGTAGTTTAGAGGGATGTTTGGGTCGTGACAAGTTGGTATTAGAGCCCTAGGTTCATCGGAGTCATGAGTCAAAAGTCGGTTCATTAGAGTCTCGTGGATCGGTACAGAGACATCCGTACTCATCTTCCAGAGGCTATGGAACTGTTAGGAACAATTATACTTCTTTTGATTACTTGTCGTGCAAATTATTGGCATCAAATTCTAAATTTCTCTATTCTATTCTTTCTCACAGATGGTGAGGACCAGTATCGGGAGATCTGACGACCAGGAACCCGTGCCCCCTACCAGAGTTGCCAGAGGCTGGGGCTGGGGTAGAGGACAACCGCGCGGTGCAGCCAGAGCACCCACGTGAGCTCTAACAGAGGATCCCCGAGCAGCTCCAGCTGGAGGGCAGGCACCAGAAGCTCCTATTTCAGCACCAGCCCTCCAGGAGACTCTAGCCCAGTTCATGAGCATGTTCAGCACCTTAGCTCAGGATGGATTGATTCCATTAGCTCCCGCCACATCTTAGCGGGGAGAGGGGAACAAACTCCCACAACCCGTACTCCTGAGCAGAGGGTCCAAGTTGATCAGGCCCCAAAGTTCATCCTTATGTAGCCGGTAGCTCCGATTCAGCACGAGACTAGGACAACCGCTTCTGAGGCAGAGCAGCTCAGACTTGAGAGGTACAAGAAGTACCACCCACCTACCTGCGACGGATTATCTACAGATGATGCTCACGGTTTTCTGGAGGGGTGTCATCGTATAGTCCGTACTATGGGTGTAACGGAGACGAGTGAGGTTTCTTTTACTACTTTCTAACTTAGAGGAGCAGCCTATCAATGGTGGCGTGCTTATGAGTTGAGTAGTCCGGACGAGGCAGCCTCACTTACATGGACTCAGTTCTCGAACATGTGTTTGTGAGAGTATGTCCCTCGGAGCCTCAGGGATTCGTGGCGCGCGGAGTTTGAGCAGTTGCGCCAGGGTGCTATGACTGTGTCAGAGTATGCAGTCTGTTTCAGTGATTTGACCTGACATGCACCGTCCTTGGTTGCCATAGTTTGAGAGAGGGTGCGACATTTTATTAAGGGACTCCATCCCAGCATCTGGATCAATATGAACAGGGAGTTAGAGATGGATATTTCTTCTCAGCAGGTTGTGAGTATTGCCAGAAGATTG
Source organism: Nicotiana knightiana (assembly GCA_005239525.1). NCBI lineage: Eukaryota > Viridiplantae > Streptophyta > Magnoliopsida > Solanales > Solanaceae > Nicotiana > Nicotiana knightiana. Next base: position 13,569 of record ML419287.1, on the reverse strand, counting down.
AAGGGCATGCTTTCTCGGGGCAGAGAGGAGAGAGAGGCCAAGGGGTCTCAAGAGTTTGGCACTTACAGTGGTACTCGTTCCCCAGCTGCAGTTCGACATGGTAGGAGTTATGTGAGTCACCCCATTCATTCAGCTCTTCCACCCGCCAGTGGTGTTCTAGTCCCTTCTAGGCCCTAGGAGCCTTATTATGCACCGCCAGTATCTAGTGTGCCTCCTTCTCGGGGTGCTTTTAGCGGTCAGTCTAGCAGACCTGGCTCGAGTCAGTCACAACAGCCATGCCCTCCGAGAGGTTTTTTTGAGTTTGGCGACACTCTCCATATGGTGAGGGATTTCCCCAGACTTAGGAGGGGTAGACCTCTACAGACTTCTCAGCCACCACGTGCTCCACCGGGTCCTCAGGCTATGATTCCAGCACCAGCTACTACTCCACCTGCTCAGCCAGATCGAGGTGAAGGTCGGGGAAGTCAAGGTTGCCCTAGAGGGGAAGGCTATGCCAGGTATTATGCTCTTCCAGCTTGTACAAAGGCAGTTGCTTCTGACTATGTCATTACATGCATTGTTCCAGTATGTCATAGAGATGCGTCGATATTATTTGACCCAGGCTCTATGTATTCCTATGTGTCCTCTTATTTTGACTCACATTTGGGCGTATCTTGGGATTATTTGAGTTCCCCTGTTTATGTGTCTACTCCTGCGGGAGATTCTCTTGTTGTGGACCGCGTGTATTGGTCGTGTTTGATTGCTCTTAGTGGTTTTGATACCAGAGCCGATTTGTTATTACTCAGCATGGTAGACTTTGATGTTATCTTGGGCATGGACTGATTGTTGCCCCATTATGCTATTCTTAATTGTCACGCTAAGACCTGACGCTGGCTATGCTAGGCTTACCGCGATTAGAGTGGAGGGGTACCTTAGAGTATACTCTCAGCAGAGTTATTTCATTTCTTAAGACTCAACGAATGTTTGAGAAGGGGTGTGACATGTATTTAGATTATGTGAGAGATGTCAGTATTGATACCCATACAATTAAGTCAGTTTCAGTAGTGGGGGAATTCCCAGATGTGTTTCCAACTGATCTTCCAGGCATGCCGCCTGGCAGAGATATTGATTTCGGCATTGATTTGTTGCCGGGTACTCAGCCCATCTCTATTCCTCCATATCGTATGGATCCTCTTGATTTGAAGGAGTTGAAGGAGTTTCTTGATAATGGCTTCATTCCAGTGTGTCACCTTGGGGTGCTCCAGTCTTGTTTGTGAAGAAAAAGGATGGTACTATGCGTATGTGTATTTATTATCGCCAGCTGAACAAAGTTATAGTGAAGAACATGTATCAATTTCCTCGTATTGATGACTTATTTGATCAGTTATAGGGTGCCATGGTGTTTTACAAGATTGACTTACGTTCAGGCTATCATCAGTTGAAAATTCGGGAGCAAGATATCCCGAAGACTGCTTTCAGGACCCGATATGGTCACTATGAGTTTCTTGATATATCTTTTGGGCTGACCAATGACCATTAGCTTTTATGCATTTGATGCAAGGTGTGTTTCGACCTTATCTTGACTCCTTCGTCATTTTTTTTATTGAAGAAATTCTGGTGTACTCCCAGACTCGGGAGGATCATGAGCAGCACCTGAGAACTGTGCTTCAGACTTTGAGAGAAAAGAAGTTGTATGCAAAATTTTCAAAGTGTGAGTTTTGGCTAGACTCAGTGGCATTTTTGGGTCATGTAGTATCGAGAGATGGGATCAAGGTAGATTCGAAGAAGGTGGAGGCAGTACATAGTTGGCCTAGACCGTCATCAGCTACGGAGATCCGTAATTTTCTTGGTTTGGCAGGGTATTATCGTCGTTTTGAGGGATTCTCATCTATTGTAGCACCTATGACCAGGCTGACCCAGAAGGGTGCTCCGTTCAGGTGGACAGAGGAGTGTGAGGAGAGATTTCAGAAGCTCAAGACAGCTTTGACTACAACCCCAGTATTGGTATTGCCTATAGGTTCGGGGTCTTATACTGTATATTGTGATGCGTCACGGATTGGTCTTGGCGCTGTGTTGATAAAGGACGATAGGGTGATTGCCTACGCGTCTAGACAGTTGAAGGTGCATGAAAAAACTATCCTGTCCACGACCTTGAGTTAGCAGCTATTTTTCATGCCTTGAAGATTTGTCGGCACTATTTGTACGGTGTTCCTTATGAAATTTACACCGATCATCGGAGTTTGCAGCATCTGTTCAAGTAAAAGGATCTTAACTTTCATTAGCGGAGGTGGTTAGAGCTACTTAAGAACTATGATATCGCCATTTTGTACCACCCGGAGAAAGCCAATGTGGTAGCCGATGCTTTGAGTCGCTGGACGGAGAATTTGGGGAGTTTAGCATATCTTCCACTAGCAGAGAGACCTTTAACATTGGATGTTCATACCTTAGCCAACTAGTTTGTAAGATTGGATATTTCTAAGCCGAGTCGAGTATTGGCTTGTCTGGTCTCTCGGTCTTCTCTTTATGATCATATCAGGGAGCCTCAGTATGATGACCCCCATCTGCTTGCCCCTAAGGACACGGTCCAACACATGGATGCTAACGAGGTCACTATTGGAGATGGTGGCTTATTGAGGATGCATGGCAGGATATGTGTGCCTATTATAGATGGTTTTCGTGAGTTGATTCTTGAGGAGGCTCATACCTCGCCGTACACCATTCATCCGGGTGCCACGAAGATGTATCAGGACTTGAGGCAGCATTACTGGTGGAGGAGGATGAAGAAGGACATAGTGGAGTATGTGGCTCAGTGCCTAAATTTTCAGCAAGTGAAGTATGAGCATCAGCGGCCGGGTGGGTTACTTCAAAAGTTAGAGATTCCGGAGTGGAAATGGGAGCGGATCACGGACTCACAGAGGTTGATGCGGTTTGGGTGATTGTGGATACGCTGACCAAGTCAGCTCATTTCATTCCTGTGATGACTACATATTCTTCCGAGCAGCTAGCTCGAATCTACATCCGCGAGATCGTCAGGCTTCATGGCGTACCGGTATCTATCATCTTTGATCGGGATACGCATATTACATCACGATTCTGGAGGGCCGTACAACATGAGTTGGGTACTCGAATGGAGCTGAGCACACTATTTCACCCTCAGATGGATGGACAGTCCGAGCGCACTATTAAGATATTAGAGGATATGCTTTGTACGTGTGTGATAGAGTTTGGAGGATCGTGGGATCAAATCTTGCCACTTGCGGAGTTTGCCTACAATAATAGTTATCAGTCGAGCATCCATATGGCACCGTATGAGGCTCTGTATGGTAGGCGATGTAGGTGCCCAGTGGGTTGGTTCGAGCCGGAAGAGGCCTGATTATTGGGTACAGACTTGGTCCAGGATGCCCTGGATAAGGTGAAGGTGATTCAATATCGACTTCACACAACCTAGTCCAGACAGAAGATTTATGCGGACCAAAAGGTTCGCGATGTAGCATTCATGGTTGGAGAGCGAGTCTTGCTCGGGGTATCGCCTATGAAGGGCGTTATGAGGTTCGAGAAGAAGGGCAAACTGATCCCAAGGTACATTGGTCCTTTTGAGGTGTTACGGCGTGTTGGGGAGGTTGCTTATGAGATTTACTTACCTTCTAGCCTAGCAGGGGTTCATCCGGTATTCCACGTTTCTATTCTCCGGAAGTATCAGGGTGATCCGGCTTATGTGTTGGATGTCAACCCAGTCCAGTTGGACAAGGATCTATCTTATGTTGAGGAGCCAGTGGCTATTTTGGATAGGCAGGTCATAAAGCTAAGCTCAAAGAACTTTGCTTCCCTGAGGGTGCAGTGGAGGGGTCAGCCGGTCGAGGAGGGGACTTGGGAGTCCGAGCAGGATATGCGCAGCCGATATCCTCATCTTTTCACCGCTTCAAGTATGTCTCTATACTCGTTCGAGGACGAATGATTGTTTTAAGGGGGGAGGATGTAATGACCCGGCCAATCATTTTGAGAGTTATAGCCCTGATCGCCTGTCCACTACTTTCCCCTTGACTTTTTCTGCTTACGTGTCTTACCGGGAGGTGTTGGTGGTGGTTTCAGAGTGTTTTGGGACATTTAGTCCCTAAATGGAAGCTTAAGTCTGAGGATTTTTTACCGTAGTTGGAATTGCATGAAGATGACTCCGGAACGGAGTTCCGTCGGTTCCATTAGCTCCGTTGGTTGATTTTGGACTCAGGGGCATGTCTGGATTGTATTTTGGAGGCCTGTAGCTCATTTAGGCTTGAAATGGCGAAAGTCAAAGTTTTAGTGATTTTGACCGGTAGTGGACTTTTCGATATCTAAGTCGAATTCCAATTCCGGAAGTTGGAGTAGGTCCGTAAGGTTGATTATGACTTGTGTGCAAAATTTGGGGTCAATCCGACGTGGTTTAGTAGGTTTCAACATCGATTGTCGAATTTGGAAGTTTCAAGTTCTTTAAGTTTGAATCTGAGGGTGATTTGTGTTTTTAGCGGTGTTTGATGTGATTCGGGGGCTCGACTAAGTTTGTATGGTGTTTTAGGACTGGTTGGTATATTTGGTTGAGGTCCCGGGGGCCTCGGGTGTGTTTCGGATGCTTAACAGATGAAATATTAGACTTATGTTATTGCTGTAGTGTTTCTGGTGTTTCGCACTGCGGTGGGGAGGCCGCAGGTGTGGGATCGCACGTGTGGCAGATCAAGCGGAGATGTGGATTTTGGAGGCTTTACCAGGTATCACAGGTGCGAGGGCAGTACCGCATCTGCGATGCCCGCAGATGCGCCTATGGAATCGCAGTCGCGGAGAAGAACCGCAGAAGCGGACAGTGTTCCGTAGGTGCGCACACACAGGTGCGGCCCCCTTGCCGCAGATGCGAACCCAATCCTCTATGTGATTTTTGCACCTCCGATAGAATGCCGCTGCTGCGGGTGAAGGTCCGCACAAGCGAGTTTACTGGGCAGAAAATAGGATTTCGAGGGTTGATTTTCCCATTTCGATTTTGGGAGTTTGAGAGCTCGGTTGGAGATTTTTCGAGGCTTCTTCAAGGATATTGTTGGGGTAAGTGGTTCTAATTCGGATTGGGCTATATTTCATGAATCTATCATTATTTTTGTCTTCTAATTAGGGATTTGAGTTTGAAATTTGGGGGAAATGGTAGAAACTTCATAATCTATAACTTCGAGTTTTGGAAGGCGATTTGAGGTCGGATTCAAGTAATTCTTGTATGGTTAGACTCGTGAGTAAATGTGTGTTCGTATTTTGTAAATTTTACCCGATTTTGAGACGTGGGCCCAGGAGGCTTTTTGGGACGATTTCCTAATTTCTCGCTTTAGCTTAGATTTTATTGACTAGATTAGTTTCTTATAGCTATATATATGGTATGTAATTGGTTTTGGATAGATTCAAGTCATTCAGAGTCGGATATTTATGGGAAGATCATTGTTATCGATTGATTGAGCTTGTTTCAAGGTAAGTGGCTTGCCTAACCTTGTGTGGGGGAAATCCCCTTAGGATTTGATACTGATTTACTATGTGAGCACCGTGTACGCAAGGTGACGAGTGCGTTTATTGAAAAACCTGATTTTTATCGAGTAATTTCATGTTTTCACCTTAATTGAACTTACTAGCATGCATAGTTACCCTGTTATCATAAAATAACATGCTACGGGCCTTAATTGCTTAATTGAACTCGTTGCAACATGCCTATTGAATTCCTGTTTCTTTTCCCGGCTTGTACTTAGTCTAGACTGTTGATTCTCTTGTTGTACTTATTGTCTGCAATTGATTATGTTGTGTATTTACTTTGGGACTACGAGACGGTATCCTTGGAGATCCTCCTGCATATTTACTTTTGGGACTACAGGGTATCCCGGGAGATCCCCCTGCACATTTACTTTTGAGACTATGAGGCGGTACCTTGGGAGTTCTCCTTGCATATTTACTTTTGAGACTACGAGGTGGTCCCTCGGGAGTTCTCCCTACATATTTACTTTTAGAACTACGAGACGGTATCTCAGAAGATCCCCTGTTGCTTATTTCCGTGTACTGTTATGTTATTTCATTGTGTTTTCTTTTGTTGAACTCTAGTCTCTTATTATACTGCTTATTCTCCTATTTTTATTATTATATACTAGTGGGCCTGACCTGACCTTGTCACTAATCGACCGCGAGTAGGCTAGATACTTACTGGATACCAATTGTGGTGTACTCATGCTACTCTTCTGCACATGTTTTGTGTGCAGATTCAGGTGCTCGTTATCAGCCGCAGTATCCGTGAGTTCGAGGCAACTGTTGGAGACTTCAAGGTATATCTGTCGCGTCCGCAGACCTCAGAGTCCTCTTCTACTATTTCCCATGTCAAACACTTTTCTGTATTTGTTTTTACTAGATTTCAGTGTATAGAGATGTTATTTACTTTCTATATCTTGTGGCTCATGACATTCCAGGTTTTGGAAAAGTTGTGTAAGTAGAGTTTGGTTATTATACAAGGCGAGTGACATCCTCTTTTTGGTTTATTCAGTATCTATTGTAGTTAGAAGTCAAACTTTGTTTTTCGATATAGGTATTTTCTGTAGATTGTTAAGCTTACCTAGTCGTAGAGACTAGATGCCCACGACATGGTTCGAAGAGATATTTGGGTCGTGACATAGATATTCTTTGTATTACTTATAACAAAAATGCAAAAGATATAAAATATGGCATTCCATGCATGAATGCATCGTGCGTATTTTATTATAGGAAATAAAGATAAAAAATTCTAGTTTTATATGATTATATATGCTAAGACAAATGATAATTTTAGAACATGAGCAGAAGTAATAGACTCTATTAAAATATTGGAAAAACATCTTTTAAAGGGTTTTAATTCAAGCTGAGAGGTGTGGTTGATTTATGTTAAGAAAGGATGATGCAGAGGCAGCTTAAGAGTGAAAAAAGTGGCTAGATGTATGAGGAAAACTTAAATTGAAAAGAAGTCGTAGGAGTGGGAGAACTCATAGTATTGAGCGGTCTAATACTTCAATTCGAACATTAGATGATCTTAGGGCACGTGAAACAAAAGAACGGGAAGCAAGATTATCATATGTGAGCTTGTCAAGGCTTTGCTTCTATGAAAAATGGACATTGAGTCTTACTCAACCCTAAACCTGGCTCATGAGGTCAAAATTTTCTAAATTAAAATCATTTACGGAAATCACAACTCATTCCCTCAATGTGGGACGTAACATCCCCCGCACACCTGGGACTTGACAACTACAACGTGGAGAACAAAAGACAAGGGGCCAACATTGAGAAATATAACAACATGGATCGATGGATCTGACTCTGACACCATGTCAAAAAATTTACTTTGGGCCTAACTCAATCTCAAAAACTAGCTCATGAGCCAAGGATTGCCAAGACAATATAAGGAGACCACAACTCAGACCCTCAACCAATATGGGACTTAAAAAGCTCATACCGTTGGGTAAGTGTGGACAGAGGCGGAGCTAAGATTTGAAGTTACTGGTTCGGGATTCTAGTCTTTCTATGTTACTGGGTTCTAAAGTAAGAATTTGTAATTATTTAATGAATTTCTTAAGATAAATATAGAGTTTGCACTAAATCTATTGGGTTCGGCCGAACCTATTGTCGAAGCTCTAGCTTTGCCCTTGAGCGTGGAGTTAGATATTGAGAGTAGAGAAGGCTATTAGAAAATCTAGGGAAATTAGAAATGAGTATTTGGATCTCTTGAAGAAAGACCTTGGATATCTTAAAAGGAAAAGGGAAAATGACATTATATAGCCGTTCTCAAAATAATAGTCGTAAAAATATATATTATTTGTATATTTTTTGCGTATATATATATATTCTGTATGTTATATACAAAATTTATGTTAATTTTATATACTTTTTCGGCTATCGAATATAAATAGTTTTTGGCATGAGTTAAAATCGTAAGAAGCCCGAAGGAAAAAGCCAAAAAAAGCTTGAGACCTGGATGAGAAAATGGGAATGTACAACTTTTTATCAAGAATGAAGAAGTATGAAATCTTTTAAAAGTCTATGTTGGAAAAAAGTAGGATTTCCAAAGATATGAAATATCTGAAGATGTTAATACAATTCCATTTTCTTTCATGTATTCAACACTACTGCAAAATTGTCGATTTGAAGACGACCTAGAAATGGAAGCCCAAACCGAGAAACGAATCATAACTGATCTTCTGTAATATCCCATCTGAACCTTTTTGATCATGCAGTATTTCATTTTAATAAATACGTACAATTACTAAGAAGTTTAAGCTTTTAATAGAACTCTATACTTTTGATTGGTATTTCCTTATTCTGTTAGTTTTTACACTCGTGTCAGAACTGATGCAATCTTTCCAGATGCATATGCCTTCTAGAATAAATAGTGAGATGCAGAGGCGGTTCCAAGATTGTAAGAGGATTGGTGCACTAGTGTAAAAAAGTGGATTTAGAATTCATATTTGACGGGTTTAACTTTAGTCTCTTACTCTAAACCCATTACACTTTTGAAATTTTATAGGTTCAAAATTAAACTTTTTGAAATTTTACTGATTTTTTCTCTCTCTCGCGCGCGCGCGCACACACACATATATGTATATATATACACGACCGTCCGGAGTGGTTTCTGAACCACTAATTTCACTTATAGAGGTGCACCCATATACTAGGTGAGGAGCATGGGTTCATGTGAACCCATATTCTAAGACCCAGATACGTCCCTGGTGAGATGGTTCATGTTCTCTCAGTATGTATTTTAAAGATAGCCTTATGAAATTGGTGATCAGGGTACTCCTTAGAGCTGGAGTTCCTAAATAAAATCTTGGACTTATGATTGCTAGACAAGCTAATGAGATTTTCAAGACCGAGTGAGCCATTTCTCGTGTCCCTGTCCTTCAATTTTTTGCAGTGAACTGGTGGCACTACAAGGTATCAACTGCTATTTTTGTGTATTGGCTGGCAATAAATTGGAGACAAGATTGTAAGAAGTGTGAAACTTGTTAATATTTCGTATCTAACTGGAATTGGACAAAAGCTACAACGCCACTACTAAGAAGTAGCCCAAAATTTCCAATTAAAAAGTGCATTTTAGAGAGAGAAGCTCCCCAACATCCTCTACACGCCTTATCAAATGACCAATCCAACCCCTGTCAATCGTTCACAGATGCACACAATCCCTGTTCCTCCAAATCCACTAGACATAGCTAGCCCATCAAATTCCTTGAATCCCCCACCAAGCTTCAAATAAAAACTCCTCACAAAGGGCATTCAATTTACGGAAGACACATATATGCATATCTGTAATGAAAACTGGGTATCGGCACAATTTGAACCCAATTTGACCACCAGCTTCCCACCACCCTCCTTAAACCCACAAACTCCTTATAACTCTCTGATGAAGATAAGCAGTGCATGTACTTGCCATGGAGATTCTCACTAATTATAAAACTACTAGGAAAAAGAATCCCCCACCAATATCTTAAGGAAAAAATTCAGTAACTATGGAAACCTACAGAACCATTCCCCCTAATTGACCTTGGCTCGGACTACTTCATTGTCAAATTTACAAAGGAAGACAATATGATCAAGGTGCTGTAACAGGGACCCTGGTTCATCAATGGTTATTTTTAAAAAAAAATGGGAACCCAACTTTGTTGCCAGCCAACCTAAACAAACTTTATCTGTTGTGTGGCTAAGATTACCAGAATAACCAACATAATTCTACGANAGTTACATATCCAGGACCCTTGACACAAATGGATGCGTCAGAAGTTCCATATAGATTACTTCTTAATACAATTTCTTTCAAATTCATTAAAATTTCATGTACCGATTCTTGAATGCCCATTATGGTAGAATATTCATGTGGGGCTTTCTCAGATTTTACACGTGTGATACATGTTCCTTCTATTTCTCCAAGTAACGCTCTTCGCATCGCAATGCCTATTGTGTCGGCTTGGCCTTTCATAAGTGGAGACAGAATAAAGCGTCCATAATAAAGGCGTTTACTGTCTGTTCTTGATTCAACACACTTCCACTGTAGTGTCCGAGTAGATACTGTTACTTTCTCTCGAACCATAGTACTATTATTTGATTAGATCATCGAATCTTTGATTCTTAAAAAGTTTGGTAATTTGATTGGAAACTTCTAAAGATCGATGCTTGCACATGTGCTACTCTAAGAGGAAGATACGCAAGGCTCTGTGTTGAAGTCGCATTAGAACACCCCGTTAAATTCCCATATATACATCGTTTCCCACAAGCAGCCTATTGTTTATGAAAGTGAATACCTTCTGTGTAAAAGATGCGGCGAAATTGGTCACACCCAACAACAATGCTCAACTCTATTAGAGAAGGAAAAACAAGTCCTCACTGACCACATAAAAGATTCATCCTCCCCATCCACAAATCTAACCATCAGAGACTCCAACGAGGAATGGCTTACAGTGTCCTTCCCAAAGAAAACGAAAGGCCCGTCACGCAAGCATAACCAAGAACAAAGAGTGAACAAGGATCATTCTACCACACCTACTAATGAAGGTATTAATGTTTTGATTTATGAGACAGCTTCAGGTAAGTACATTAATACTCAAAAAGTTAAACTTCAAACCTAAGGCTATCAATTCTTCTCACAGTCTTGGCATTAATAGTGACTCCTTCAATAATAAATATACTCATGCTATACACCACCAATCTTTTAAAATCCAAACTCACATAAATTTTCGAAGGAAAAATATTCTGATCATTCACTAGGAACCCCAATCGATGGTACTGCCTCACCCGGCCACTCTCCACTGTCATCGTTAATTCCAAAGGAGCCAACTCTCACTGAAACGCCACGTGGCATAAGCGTGGCTAAGCCTAACACCTCCCCACCAATACACTCTGATAGTGACATAATGATATTTCCCCTACTAATACTAATGACAACTCTCATATTAGTAATAAACCCTCTCTAGAGACCACTAAAACCTCCTGCGCCGCCAGCACACCCTTCTTGCCCAATACATGCAATCCACACTATGACAATACTATTGGACAAGTAGACATGCATATGGACACTCTAGAAGTTAGCTCTACACACGCGCATAATATATCTTCCATGCAAACCAAATCTAACTCCTACAATCCCCAATCATTCCCTAATTCCCACGCCTCTCCCTCATCTCATAATGCCGGGGTTATTAATCCCCCTAAATAGGAGATCAACTCGACTAGTCCTCCCAACTCACAGGCTAACTCGAAATTCGAGATCTCCCAATTGACACCCATCACCAACTCCTTCACTGTTTCCACCACCACCTCCCCCACTATTTCCACCTAATATCCCACTATATGCAACCCGAACAATCCCCCCTCTCAACCACCCCTATCATGGATCGAGCAGGGCCTGCAAGGACAAGCAGTGTTCTTCAACCTGACCATCAATCGACAAGAGATAATAGTTATAGCCCAAAACCAAAACTTCCTGGCTCAACTGATAACCAAGGGAAGCAGACTAGCAATCGACAACTACATGAACCATATGTGGATAACCAATGCTATAGACCCATTAGCCCCGATAATAGCCCCAGCTCTCTTTCACAACATGCATGCCCAATGGACACTACCACAACACTTCAACCCTCTCCTAACCATGAACCAAGTCTATGACCTACCCTTCTTCACTCCATAGGAGACAATCAACATAAACCCCCTATTCTTTCCATGGCATCCTCAACAAACTCAAAATCCACAAACACATCAGATGCCCATGAAGATGGATCACCAACAACCCGCTCCTCCACAAGAACAAGGAGAAATGGAGGACCACAGAACCTCATTCACAGAAATCTCAAGCTTGCGAGGAGAAGCCCTTATGCTATTCCCAGAATTGGAGGACAAGAAATATATTCATCGCTGCCCCGTGGCCCTATACAAGTGCTCCCTTCACATTTGTCCACCACTCAACACTGCGATAGAAAAATATGCAGTAGTGATGAGTCCATCACTGAGAGGTAGCCAACTCCCTCCACTACTGAATCATAACAGCTTACCACATCTAACAAACTCCCAAACAATGAATAGATCCACGAGCTTTGTCATCTGAAACATTAGGGGAGCAAATAATGAAAATTTCAGGCAAAACTTCAGGGAATTAAATAACATATATAATCCCTGCATGGTCACTCTTCTAGAAACTAGGATGGAAACTCATATTGCTCTAAAAGACGACTTCAGCTTCTTTGACTTGATTGAATTACCTGCCCAAGGTAGGTCGGGAGGTTTAGTTATCCTTTGGCAGGATAATATTGTGGCTACCCGTATATCGCAATCCCCTCAAGACATTGAAGCAATGATCCAGGTACTTGATGAGGAAGTTGGGGAATCCAGCACTCCACCATCCGTGAATAAAACCAAGTGGCACACCTTTTGGCGCAACATGGAAGGAAAAACCCAACAAACACCCAACTCCACATCCTACCGGAGGCACCAAATTTTGTTTTGTTAGATTACAAAGGGATAAACATGGTCATGTAATATCTAAGAAAGTTTCCTTTAGTACTTGTGATATCTTAGCACATAGTTGTTTACCGACGCAGTAGTACCCTCAGACTTTTGGAAGTCGGTATTCCGTGGGACTTACCAACGAGTCCATCGGTAATTTAAAAAAGTTAATTTTTAAGTTTCTTAAAAACTTTCCAACTGACGTGTCTCGGTAAATTAAGATTCTTTGACCGGTCAAAATTTAATTGGAAGTACTGACGGACACCTTCGCTAAATAAGGTCAATTTTTTTTTTTCAGTACTGATGAACTCTCTCAATATATTTGAAAAAATAAATAGAAAAAAAAAAAGTGTATCGACGGACTCAATTGGTATTGTATTTACAATTATTTTAAATTTTATTTTTACCATATCGACGGCCTCCTTCGGTGTATTAACAAAAAATAAATAAAAAACATTATGTCAACCACGGAAGTCCCTTGGTACTACATAATAAATAATTATTTTATAATTTTTAAAATTTACCGATGGACGTCCTTCGGTAACATAAATATGTAGTTTTATTTTATATTTTTTAATAAACATAGTAAGGGAGACCGTCGATAAGTTCTTACGTAGGTATATTAGTTATTGATTAGTCTGTACATTAAAAATTACACATTAAATAGAAGTGTATTAATTAATGTTATCCGTAAGAAATATTCATGATTATTTATCTTATAAGTAAGTTGATAATTATAGTAAGTAGAAGTGAATTAGTGGCTTCCCTTAGTAATGTTAGTAATTAATTAGCCTAAACATTAATAATTACACACTAAATCGAAGTCTATTAATTAATGGTAATGTTACTGATTATTTATCTTATAAATGGATAATTACAGTAAGTAGAGGTATATATATTAGTGTTATCGTTAAGTAAAATAATAATTTTGAGTATCCTATACTTTGATAACTACGCTAAGTAAAAGTGTAATAGTTATAATTAGTTTATAAATTGATAACTACACTAATTAGAAGTATACTGATGATATATCCTTATGTAAGACTAGTGAATAGCCTATACATTGATAGTTACACTTAAGTAGAAGTGTTC
>ML419285.1:25000-52374 GCA_005239525.1 Nicotiana knightiana | reverse complement strand
GGTATATCATATGATTCAACTATGCAATTTAGCCTTGCATCATACGCGTGACAAGATTCTTGACACGTCGAACTAAACGAGTATGCGTACGTCTCAAAATAACTCTTTAAACACAAAAGAACATTAAAAGCGGTAAAAATTAAAAAAATGCATTTAGGTGCTAAAATCAGTAATTAAACAATTTAGGCCGAGTTTAATCATTAAGAGACCGTGCTAGAACCACGGAATTCGGGAGTGCCTAACACCTTCTCCCGGGTTAACAGAATTCCTTACCCGGATTTCTGATTCGCAGACAATTTAAACAGAGTCAAAATTCCTTGGTTTTGGGATTTCTAATAAATAAATGGTGTTCCGGAACACCGTAAAAAATCCGGTTGGCGACTCTGAATAAAATAAATCCCAAAATTCGAATAATGTCACTTAAAGTGGAAAAACTCCCTTATTACCATATCCCTTATTACCCTTACGGGGTAGGGGTAAAAAGGAAGGTGTGACAGCCGGTGCCTGAGCCTGTCCCACTGGAATATCTGCGTCGGGAACCTGATCCTGAATGGTAGGTGGACCCCCTGGTACTGCCTCGGCTGCTGCACGGGCTGGTCCTTCACCTCTACCACGGCCTCGACCGCGGCCTCGACCTCTCGCTGGTCACCCTGATCGGTAGCGCGTGTCCTCACCATCTGTGAGAGAATGAAACAACAAAAGTTTAGATTTCCAGAATATACAAAATGGCACGACAAAATTCACGAAAAATGAGATTTTCCTAAGGGTTCTGCAGCCTCTCGAAGATAAGCATAGACGTCTCCGTACCGATCCGCAAGACTCTACTAAACCAGCTCATGACTGTTGATTCCTATGTAACCTAGGCTCTGATACCAACTTGTCACGACCCCAAATCCTAAGCCGTCCGTGATGGCACCTATAATGGAACTAGGCTAGCCAACAACTACATACTGACATAATATTTCATAATTTCCAAAACTATTCTGGTCTTTCACAAAAATTCTTTCGCTTAAGAAGTTTAAAGAAACAAAATGAATAAAACAGTTTATACACTACCCCAAAACCTGGAGTCAACCGTCATGAGCATCTACGAGTAGTACAAAATGACCCTACTGTCATAATACATCAAGACTCGGAACGAGGAACTAAATACAAAACAAGAAAATGGGAAAAAGAGATGTTGTGCACGTTGAACAGCTACCTCGAAGTCCCAATTCCGGCTCCACACGAAGGAAGAAAACTAGCACTCGATACCAGCACATGTATCTGCACACACGGGTGCAGGGAGTAATGTGAGTACGCCAACTCAGTAGTAATGAAAATAAATCAAGTCTAAGCAGTAAGAAACACATAAGATGACATGCTTTAAAAGCCAACTTCAGTAAAATCCTTTGAAAAATGTGTATTCCAACAATTTCAGAAAAATACCCAAAGAGTTTAGTGTAAAATAAAATAAATCATAAATAGCCCCTCGGGCCAAAACATGTATCGTAAATCGCTCCTCGGGCAAATCATCACTCAGAATCCGTCGCTCAGCATACCTCACAATCACTCAATATCAGCCCTTCGGGCAACCTCACTGTCACTCATGCCTCCCAATCACTCGTCACTCGTCACTCGGCACTCGGCACTCGCACTCAGTAGGTACCTGCACTCACTGGGGGTGTGTACAGACTCCGGAGGGGCTCCTACAACCCAAGTACCAATATCAAGCCACCTCGTGGAATATAATATCCTCATAATCAGGCCCTCGACCTCACTCAGTCAGAAACTCTCAAAAATCCCCTCGAGCTATTAGTAAAACAGGATACTCGACCCAAAAATATCATTTTATATCTCAAAATAGTGTAAATAAGGCTGAGTTTCAAAAACAGTTAAACATAATATGACTGAGTGTAATTCATAAGTCAACACAGTGAGGAAATAGCAGTAAAAGCCCCCAAGGGGGTCTAAACAAGTCGGCACAAGGCTTCGAACATGGCTTACACCCCAAATATAGCAATAGTCTTAAAACACGATTTAACATATGATTTAAAAGTAAATACGTAGCTCAATAGTTGCCGCGGAAAGGACTAAGTCCAAATCCAAATCAGTGCACGCCACACACTCGTCATCCGGCATGTGCGCCATTCCAAAAATGGTGAAAAAAAATACGAAATTCGGGGTTTCACACCCTCATGACAAGATTTATAGTCATTACTTACCTCAAACCGACCCAAATACTAATCTGTGATGCTCTTGCATCTCGAATCGGCTCCCGATTGATCCGAATCTAACCAAAACCATTTTAATATCATCAATATACGCTAAAGGAACAAAGTTCACTCGAAATATTATCAAATTTAACCAAAATTCCTGAAATTGGCCAAACCCGGCCCCCGGGCTCACGTCTCGAAATTCTATAAAAATTGCATCACAAGAATCCTCGTCCTTTCCCGAGTCGATGCATACTAATAAAATCAAAATCGGACCACAATAGCCCCTTCAATTACTCAATAAAAGTCTCAATTTCTCATGCCCTAACTTTCTGAAATTTTGGGTTTAAATCCAACTAATTTCAAGTTTAATTACTAAGAAAACAACATAGAATCGAGTTATGAAGTCAAAAATCTTACCTCCAAACGTTCCCCTTTGAATCCCTCTTTGAATCTCTCTCAAGAGCTCCAATTTCGTCCAACAATGGTGAGAAGTGGGCTCAAACTCGCGGGCGTGGCTTTTTAAAGCACACTGCCCAGACCCCTCGTTTAATCCTACGCGATCGCGGAACAGCCCACGCGATCGCGAAGCTTTGCCTTCCCAACTTACGCGATCGCGGCCCTTCCCACGCGACCCCATGGCACAAATCCTTCCACTCCTCATGAGCTCACTCTCCTCTACGCAAACGCGACCTTGGCCACGCGTTCGTGTGGCACAATATCACAGCCACATGCGATCGCGATCTGACCTCTGCGATCGCATAGAGCAAATTTCACCCCTGCCTAACTTAGCCTACGTGATTGCGGACCCTTTTACGCAATCGCGAAGAACAAAAATGCCTGCAACATAAACCAGCAAAACTGCTATCTCCCAAATTCAAAGATCGATCCGTTAACCACCTGAAACCCACCCGAGGCCCTCGAAACCTCAACCAAACATACAAACACGCCTCATAACCTTATTCAAACTTAGTCGAGCCTTCAAAACACCCAAAACAACGCTAAACACCAAGATCACGTCGGATTCAAGCCTATCAACTTTGAAACTTCTAAATTTCGCCAAAGATGTCGAAACCATCCAAAACACGCCCGAATGAACTAAAATTTTGCACACACATCCAAAATGACAATACGAACATGTTCCAACTTCCAGAATTCCATCACACCCTGATAACTAATTTTTCACTGCCGACCGAAAATTGCCAAAAACTTAATTTTGCCAATTCAAGCCTAATTCTACACCGGACATCAAAACCACATTCCGAATACACTCCTAAGTCCCAAATCACCTAACGAAGCTATCCGAGCCATAAAATCTACATTCCGAGGTCGATTACCAATAAGTCAACTCTCAGTTGACTTTTCCAACTATTAAGCCAATTTAAGAGACTAAGTGTCTCAATTCTCATCACGACCACTCTGAACCGGGCCAACCGACCCAACACAACATAAATAGGCTAAACAACATATGATAAAGCATAAATAGGAAAAATAGTGCTAAAATTCTCGGAACGACCGGCCGGATCGTTACAGCAGTTCACTTGAAAATATGTTGCATTTTTGTTAGGGGAAAAAAGATTCTGAAAATATTTGAAAAAATGATCAAAATCACTTTTTGGTATTTGAAAAACTCATTTTCGAAATAATTTAAAAAACTTTAAATTTTCATGGACAAACACATTTTTGACTTCTTTTTTTTTTGAAAAAAAGGAAAAATAATTATGGACAAATGGGACATATTCAAATTTTCGATTCGGTTTTTTAGTATTTTTGCTAAATCTCAAAATCAAATTAAATTGATCGGTTTTTAAAGTTTAAAACTAAAACTATATTAATTCACAATATTGTTAGTTTTTTATCAATTTGATTCGATTTTCGATTTGATTGGTTTCAGTTTTCCTTCCGTGAACACCTAGGACAACCGATTAAGAGAAACAAAAGTACTCTTCACCAAAATAATGTTCTAATGGCGAGTTTTGTACCCCTCCTGGTCTCCTACTATTTTGGTAGGTACTCGAAAATTATTTCATTAACAAAATTATTATTTTTGTATAACTTTTATTACTTTATTAATTTATTATTAATAATAATATATTGCATTTGTCTCATTCTATATGACTTACGTTTGATAAAATACAATTTAACTATGTTAGTGGATACTGAAAAAAATATTACGTAAAATTATTGTTGAAAAGATGGTTGTATTAAAAAAATGTCAAACTAATTTTACTAATGGTTGAAAGAAGAGTATCATCTAAATTGTGAATGTTGTATAAATTAATTCTTAATAACCTGAAAACAAAAAGATTGTTATATGAATTAAAATCAATATCCTAGTACACACCATCATATACAAGAAGATAGAAAAGGAAAAGAATCCTGCAAGATGATTCAAAAAGAGTACAAAGACAATAATCTTAGATATTATATTTTATTTTGAGAAGTTATCTTAAATAGCTGCTCGACAAAAAAAAAACTGAAAGATATATACAATATGTATAATTAGTCCATAATATGTGTATAATGACTAGGGACTATAAATGTTTTTTTATCGAACAACTATATGTGTAACTCTCCCTTGTTATCTTCTATTTTTGCACATTGCCCTAATACATTTTTTACTAATATTACGTATTTTACTTAATTTTAAACTCATTTACGGATCTGAAAAGGATAACGAAATCACATATCCCTGCAAAGAATATTCCAATAGGCATTATGTCCCTGTTAGATAATCTTCTAGTGGCATAGCTAATGAGTCAAAAGCACACCTAAAATGTGGCAGACCATTGAGTTCTAAGGATCGAAATCCAAGAAAAAGAAGAACAAATGGTCAAGATGACACTACGAAATAATCGAATAAAAAAATCCATGATTTAACCAATCTTGAGATTCATGAGGAAATCACTGAGCCTGAGACTCAAGAAAACAAAGAACTATTAACAAATCTAATCAATATTGAGATGCATTTGAATCGATCGGATATAGTGGTACACTTTGTATTTGCATATAATATTGCATCAAGCATTATGCAAGATAGTGAGGATCTTGAACCTCAATCTGTTAGAGAATGTCGACAAAGGCGTGATTGGCCAAAATGAAAAGAAGCAATCCAATGAGAGTTAGATTTACTTGCGAAATGTGAAATTTTCGAGCCTGTAGTCCTAACACCAAAATGGTGTTAAGTCTGTTGGCTATAAATGGGTCTTTGTACGTAATAGGGATGAGGAAAATGAAGTACAAAGATATAAGTCACGCCTTATTGCACAAGGATTTTCACAAAGGTCTAGTGTCAATTATGAAGAGACACATTCACCTGTTATGGATGCAATAACATTTCGTTATCTCAGCAATTTTACTGTCCGTGAAAAGCTTGACATGCATATAATATATGCGGTTATAGCTTACCTTTATGGCATACTTGATAATGATATATACATAAAAATTCTCGAAGGATTTAAAATGGCCGACGCACATAATTCAAAATCTAAAAAAATAAATTTCAATCAAATTGCAAAGATCTTTGTATGGTCTAAAGCAATCAGGAAGAATGTGGTACAATCACCTTAGTGAGTATTTATTAAAGGAAGGTTATATAAATGATTCCATTTGTCCATGTGTTTTTATAAAGAAAACAACATCGGAGTTTGTTGTACTTGCTGTATATGTTGATGACATAAACCTTATTGGAACTCCTACAGAACTCCAAAAAGAAATTGATTATTTAAATAAGGAATTCGAGATGAAAGATCTCGGAAATACAAAATTATGTCTCAATTTTCAAATTAAACATTTGGCAAACAAATTTTTTTTTCATTAATATGTCTACACAGAAAAGGTATTGAAACAGTTTTATATGGATGGAGCACATCCATTAAGTACTCTGATGGTTGTTCGATCACTTTATGTGAATAAGGATTCGTTCCGACCTCAAGAAAAAATGAAGAGCTTCTTGGTCCTGAAGTACTATATCTTAGTGCAATTGTTGCACTAATGTATTTTGCTACACTACTAGGCCTGGCATAAATTTTTTCAGTTAATGTCTTAACAAGATATAGCTTTGCTCCTACAAGGAGACATTGAAATGGAATCAAACACATATTGGCGGTATCTAAAAGGGACTATCAAAATGAGATTAATTTATGACAATGATTGTAGTCCCGATCTTTTTGGTTATGCCGATACTGGATATTTATCTGATCCACACAATGATCGATCTCAAACAGGCTATGTGTTTACATGTGGAGGCACTATCATATCGTGGCGATCGACTAAACAATCAATCTAGCTACTTCATCTAATCATGTTGGGATAATTGTTATAGTCGAGAATGTGTGTGGTTGAGGTCTATAATACATCTAATTCGAGAAAAATATAGTTTGAAGTGTGACAAACTACCTACGATTTTGTATGAAGATAGTGTAGCATGCATAACCCAATTGAAAGGAGGATTCATAAAAGGATATAAGACAATGCACATTTCACCAAAGTTTATTTTTCACACATGATCTTCAAAATAATGGTGATATGTGCAACAGATTCGTTCAAGTGATAATATGGCTGATTTGTTCGCCAAATCTCTACCGATGTCAACCTTCAAGAAGCTAGTGTACAAAATTGGGATGCAAAAACTCAAAGATGTGAATTGATGCTCTCATCAGGGGGAGTTAATACGCGTTGTACTCTTTTTTTCTTACAATGTTTTGTCCCACTAGGTTTTCCTTGCAAGGTTTTTAACGAGGCAACCAAAAGACGTGTTTCTAAACATGTGTACTCTTTTTTATTCACTAGAATTTTTTTTCGCTGAGTTCTATTTTAGTTAAGTTTTTAACGAGGAAAATTATTTATTAAATAGGCATTCAAGAGGGAATGCTATAAATATAACTTCTAGGTAAATGTCTATCTGTTGGGGAGTTTATTACTTTGTGACTAAATTATTTCCTCTTATAAATAAAGAGGTTTTATCCCATTATAATTCATCTTAAAATCAATAGAATTTTCTCTCTTTTCTTTTATTATTTTATTTCAGTTTTATTAATTTAATGCTTTTTAAAAAAAAAAAACTTTTATTTAAGTATTCCCAATTTTGGGCCTGTAATTTGATCCAAATAGCCAGATCCTGTTTGCACAGCCCAATTTTGACACTCTACTACGAACAAGAGCGCGTTGCTACCTGCCTCGATCTCAGAGCGCTCATCCTTCCTCTTCCGATCAGATTGCACAATCGCCGCCGATATCCGCCTCCTAAACCACGACCAACGATCATGTTCCGACACGGTTCAAGACAGCTCCTAGCTAGAGCCACCACGATGAGGTGGCGCCGCCCATTTTCAACCGGCCTGCCAGCGGAGCCCCGCGTAGATTCCACATTCGTAGAAGCATGGAAGAAATTAATACCCAACACTGAACCACCTAAGACTCCTTCTGCATTCATGGACCCTAGGCCTGCAACTCCCTCATCTATTCCTACAAAACTCACCGTCAACTTTGTCCTTCCTTATTCCTCTGAACTCTCCGGTAAAGAGGTATGGTTTTTTACACCTCAAAGTTCTCTCTCTCTCTCTCTCTCTATATATATATATATATATATATTTTTTTTTTTTTTAATTTTTAAAATTTCGCACTTATTCTATGATGGAATCTTCTTAAAATTAGAGTCTTTAAATGTTATTTGTGAAATGGAGAGAATTTTTGTCTGAAATGGAAATAATTCGATTTGGTTTGCCCTATTTTATGACCTTTAATTTTGTACCTCGGATCAATCGATCAATCAGTCACAGCGCGTTGATTCCAAATTACATTGGCCATCACAGGAAGTTTTTTATTGTTTAGATTTATTTCTTTTCAACTGACTTTTGACAATTAACGACCTGGGCAGAGAAAAATGAGAATCGGTTGGATTACAAATGCATATAACCTTTGATTTATTAAGATGATCTTGTGTGTTATGAATGATTTTA
The DNA here is from genome assembly GCA_005239525.1 of Nicotiana knightiana. NCBI lineage: Eukaryota > Viridiplantae > Streptophyta > Magnoliopsida > Solanales > Solanaceae > Nicotiana > Nicotiana knightiana. Next base: position 44,219 of record ML419285.1, on the reverse strand, counting down.
TGTGCTTCTAACTTATCCCATGCTAATGACTGAGTTAAATTGTTGGTGGTTGCTTAGTTTCAATAATCGAAACCAATTGCAGTATTGCTTTTCCTATTATTGTTTTGGTGCTTGCTTAGTTTCAAGTCTCGGAACCAACTGTAAAAATTCGTTAAATTTCCTTATGTTATTGCTTAAGTCCAATAAACATACATGCAAGATGTGCTTTTGTATTCTGTGACGTTAATAAATGATACTCAAAATATGAATATATATTTTTTGTGCATCTAAAGTTTGAATGCTTGATATATTCAAGGAATTTAAGATAGAATGAAAAAGCATCATGAAAATATATTAAGTCAATGCGATCTAATCGTGGCGGCGAGTACCTCTTTGCGAGGTTTACCAGTTACTTATCAGAATAGAAAATCACATCCAAATTGCCTACATCAAGGATGCCACACTGGAAAGGTGTAGCAGAAAGAAAACGATGTTCCTAGAAAGGAACTAGTTTTATAGGAACTAAGTAAAGAAATAACAAATAAGCCATTGGAAAATTCAGACGTTCCAAAACATACAGCCCCACTAGTAGGAGAAACATTAATAGACATAAGGAAATCCACTACCTCAACGTAGTAGGAGTAATGTTGAGAAAAGAACACTACATGAAGAAGTCATTAATATTCCAATATCGCAACATAATGAATAGAATATTGAGACTCAAGAACATGATGGTCGGACTATACTAGTAGTATTTGGTCGTAATGGGAGAATAGTAACGAAAATTGGTTCGATGTACACTCCTGGGAGAGCTTCATGACAGGATCCTTGAAGAGCTTAATACCGAGCAATACTGGACAAGATTGCATCAGAAAACAACTTGGAAAGATCCTTTTATAAAGAGCTTATGCGAAGATGGTTGTAAGTTGTAGATGCATGGTTATAAATCTAAGTGGGGGATGGTTGGCATATATACTATTAACCATGCGTCCATGCGTTTAGATCTAGTATTTATTCTAACAAGTATTCTGGTGAAAAGTCTAAGTTAGAGATTCTTGGGATATATACTATTAACATTTAGACATAATATTTATTATAAAACAATTATTTATTCAATTTTAGTAATGATTTAAATACATCATATTTGTTGTCGTTCGTTTTTTTATAGTAGATAATTCAATGTATAGAGTTTTAGCTTATATACGAAAGATTAAATCATCAATATTTATAAATTATAAAGTTCAAGTTCACAATCTAAAATGGAAATTGTACGCTCGATCAGAATGATTGTAGCACACGATGAAATGTAATTTATCTTGATTATGTGAATGGTATAGTTTCAACTTCGTACGTTTTTTGTATACTAGATGGACCAAGTAGAGATGAGTGTTTTTTTTACTACTATATAAAACAAATTCTGTAGTCCATTAAGTGTACGTATACTCTTAAGCTTGATATGATTATTGTGAGTAGTGTATATTGTTTATTGTTTTGAACTATCAAAAGGTGAGGTAGGGGTATCATCAATCTTTAAATCGAGACATGGATTATATCAACTAATTATTATTTCACAAATGCATATTGCCATCATTTGACTGATTAGATATATATTTTCCTGCTAAAAATATGTCTGATAAGTTGGATGATATCAATGTGCATCTTCGAATTAATAATTACTTCCCCCGTTACAATTTATGTGGCAATATTTCCTTTTTAGACATCCTTGGGAAAGGGGTGCACCCCATGGGGGTTGTGGGAGGCCTACTCTGGCGCGTGCGTCAGTGGATAATTCCATGGCTTGAACCCGTGACCTATGAGGTCACATGGAAACAACGTTACCGTTGCTTCAAGGCTCCTCTTCAGTTCGGCAATTTTTGTAAGGTTGGTGTTTTCAGAAATCATAAGTAAACATATGCCAGTATCTGACTGTGGTGCACATTAAGTTTTGGATTAGAGACTGGAAATATTGCCTGTTTCAAACTAAAATCTTGTTCAATTTTCAATCTTGTGGCTAGATGTTTCTTTTGGTCTGTGAATTGTGATACCAGAAGACTTGGCTCTATGAAGAATGTGCATGGATTATATTATCTGCAAATATGAGTCCAAGCTTATATATTCTTTCTTTACGCATTGCAGGTTGACATGGTTATCATCCCTGCTACTACAGGACAGATGGGTGTTTTGCCTGGGCATGTTGCAACAATTGCGGAGTTGAAGCCCGGTCTCCTATCAGTTCATGAAGGCAATGATGTGACCAAGTACTTTGTGAGTGGTGGGTTTGCATTTGTTCATGCGAATTCTTTTGCAGATATAATTGCTATTGAAGCTGTACCACTTGACAAAATCGACCCCAATTTGGTTCAAAAGGGCCTCACAGAGTTCACGCAGAAGCTAAGCACTGCATCAACTGATGTAGAGAAAGCTGAGGCCCAGATTGGAGTTGATGTACACAGCGCCCTTAATTCTGCTCTTACCGGTTAAGCTAGTGGACACAGTCCCCGTCCCTGATCAATTTTCTTTTCCTTCTGTATCTGTTGGAAGCAGCAAACCCTTTAGGACAAACTGATTGTGTTACCTGTTTTAGTCCTGCATCACTTGAATAAATGCAGGGGACAAGCTTTTCTAACGTATATGTGGTTAGATGCCATATCATCCTTACCTCTGTACTGCAGTGATGAGAAGTATATTGTTTCAAAGAAATTTTTCAGTAGCAGCTGAATTTCATGCTACCTAATGTTCAGAATGCAGTGTCTCCTCCCCAGTTCTCTTGCTCCATCATTTTAATTGTTGTTACATAGCTTTATGCAGCCTATAACCCTCCTTCTAGCACTGGCACAAGTTACCTTCATACGTGATACTCTTTCGAGGTCTTCCATTACATTTTTTTAACCAAAAAAAAATAATTATTACATAGGGAAAGGAAAGAGGAAAGGGGATAGCGAGAATTGAATGCCAATTCTGTGCGAGAATTCCACCAGTATCACCAGACTATAAGCTTTGATAAAAGTCCTAATTTACTTTGAATTGAATTCTCGAGCTAGCTTTCTTTCATATTTACCTTTCGCCTGCTTGAAAAAAGAAAGTGTTGAGTTTCTGTAATGTGAAGTAAATTTTCATTTAATATTGAAAAAGTTTGTATCATTGGAAATTAGTAGGATATTGTTGGTTTTATTTAGAATTATTAGGAAAGAAAGGGACCTTTACTTTCCATAGGCACCAGAGCAATAAGGTAATCAAAATCAGATGAATTCCGCTATACATGGACTTTCCACATTGTAGTTCCCATTTCCAACTCAGCTTTATCTTGCTATTACACTCTCTTACATTTATAGCAACTGAAATGCTAGTTAACCATCTTTCTGCTTTCAAAATTTGCCTTGATACAGTTTCCGAAGCTATTGAGATCGATAACACAAATTATTCCGCATCAGAATCTGTACTTTCCACATACATCTCTCTAACTTCACCACCTGCTTTATATTCCTCTTCCTCCTCTCTTTTCTTCCTCTTCTCTTCTTCTTCCCGCTCAGCAGCTCGAGCTTTTGCTACTTCAAGCCTAGAACTCACCGCCTCCCATGATACAAGCTTCTCCATAAAAATTGATATGTAGTCAGGGCGCCGATTCTAGAGGAAAAAAGATGACAGTGCAACTGTTAAACTCACACAATCTTTTCCACAAGAAAGTCACTGAAATTTATGCATTTTATCAGCGAGGCTTACCCGAAAGTCAAGATAGTAAGCATGCTGCAGTTTCAAATAAGAGATTTAGAGAATTAGACGTGGTACCAGTAACCAAAAAATCACCAAAAAACAAAAAGACAAGGACAAAAGTGAATCAAGTATATCGATAAAAGAACATGCTCTGCTTACCTCCCAAACGTCAATAGTGAGGAGAGGCTGCAACAAATAACGCACAATTGTGAGATTCGCTTAATATTTTAAACTACCAGTCTAAGAAGTCGAAACTTCTTTGAACCATAACAGTAGAGAATTATGCAATTTTACTCACGGAGTAATCCCACACAAGAGGGTTTACAGCATTAGGAGTTTTCACCACTACAAGCTTTTTGTCCTCATCGGTAGGATGGGGATTTGACGCGTTTCCTACATTAAGTCTATTTGCTTTGTCTACAAAGAGAGTAAAAAGAAGCATTAAGATTATATTTAGGGTTAAGAAAAACTAGATATGCAGATAGAAGGCAAAAGGATTTCTCACATGCAAGCCAAGCCCACCCAGAACCAAATTGTGTTGCTGCGGCTGCCTTAAATTCTTTAACAAATGCTTCAAAGGAACCAAAGTCTCTGTTAATTAGTTCTAATAGTTCACCAGATGGCTTTCCTCCTCCACTAGGATTCATAGATTCCCAGAAGAATTGATGATTCCAAGCCTATATAGAGAAAGAGGATACAAAAGAATTGGAGTTAGATGGGGCAAAAACAACCAAAAGCAGGTCTAGTCACCTGAGTTATGTGGCATTCTCACCACATAACTGTGATTGTTATGCAAATATGCATTACCAACATCACAACCATCTGACCTATGGTTCAGTTACAATGCACTTAGATCAATTGAGAAACAAAAAATGTAGCCCTGATGAAGAATCTTTATTCATTGACCATCTCAAATACATTAAGAATATAAATGATAAGAGAGTATGGATTTTCAGCCAAACCCCTTCTCAGCAGTGGCGAAGCCAGAAAGTTCAGTGCCAATGGCTAAGCAAGGGTGTTCAAAGTCTATTTTTTTTTATCAATAACTATACATAGTATAATTTTTTGGCGAAGGGTGTTCACTTGACCACCCTTGGCCACACATAGCTTCGCCCCTGCTTCTCAGAACAGGCCTTGCAGTTGGAGAGCTCTAAAGAGGGAAAAGGAAGTTTGGAGGGATATTTTTCTCTGTTTCTCACCTGTGCAGCATTGTTGAATGGTGGAAGGAGTTCACCTCTGTTATATGTAATAAGTATTATGTCCTCTAGTGTCATTCCATCCAGTTCTGTTCCATCTATTTGCTTGTTTAAGTTGTCGACATAAGCCCTGTGATGCTTCCCCCAATGGTATTCGAAAGTAGTATGACTCATATGAGGCTCCAGAGCATTCTACATCATAATATCCACGTATCAAATGTCAAAGCATATCGAAGGAGAAACACTATGTCAATAGGCAAAGTGGAGAACAGGAGATGAGGGGGAAGAAGCTATAAACGAGATATTCTGGTTTTGACAATTGGAACAATACCATGGGATAAGGTGGAGGCGTCAGCTCAAATTTAGCTGTAACTTTAACAGGACCAGCTTTTCTAGCCAACTGTTTCTGCAACCAAAAGAACTCCTCAGCAATAAGTAAAACGTAAAGCCAGACCACTACAGAATTTGTTCTCAATTTTGCAAACTATACATAACCACAACTGAAGCATTTCGTCGAAAACCTTGTGTACTAAAGATATCTTTCAAGTTCTGCTAAAGTAAAGAACTTTATTTGGCTATATTATATCAAATCTAAGCGAAAATACGTCAGGGAAAGCATAAATACCTTGTGCATTCTCAAATTTAGGCTTCCACATGACTCACGGAACCCTACATTTGCCAATACAAAGCATAAAAATACTGAAATAAAGGTGCTTTGGAGTGAGATATAGAGAAATGGGTAAAGAAAAAGAGGCGAACCTTGGAAAGGAAGAAATGCAGAGGTGAGCGCAGTAGAAGCTATAGCGGCCATCATCAGGAGCAAGAGCAACCAAAGAATTGAGTCTGCTAAATTGGTTTCGCTGCTTTACTTATTACTTATGGGGAAAACAGTTAAGAGTCCGAGGATAAGTCTTTAATAATTTGTGCACACTTTACTATTTGAAGTGTTTTATTACTCTAAAACATCTCAAATATATTATTTTTTAAACTCTCTTTTAACTACATCTCCTCAATAACTTCTATAATGTTGTTCGATATTTAAGAAATTGTTGACTTAAATATTATTATACGTGTTTGTTATATATACTGCTTTAACAAATTTTCCTATAATAAGATAATATTACGTTTAGTTTTATTTATAAAAAAAAAGTAAATATATATTTCTCCGCAGAGGAATTGGTATTTCTATTCTAGGAAAGTAAACACAATAGTAAGCAACTTAAAATTGGAAGCATGACACCTATTTAGGAAATATGAAGTACATTTTTTATTGTGGTTTTCCACCTGAAGTTCGGTACACATAGCAAGCCCCGACTAATTCGGATCCACGCCATGTAAGGCTCATTGGGGAAAAGTTTCCTATTGAAATTTTTTTCATTGCAGGACCTCCGGTTAACGTTGAGGGATCATCTTACCATCAAACAATTTTAGGTCATAGTAATACATTTTATAAAACAAGTATAAGATATATATATATATATATATATATATATATGGTTTAATTTTAAGACAAATAATCAAGGAATAATGAATAATGAAATTAAAATGAGATAAAACAATCAAACAAATATGGCAAAGTAATTAGGCCTTCCGTCAGACTTAAATGCTGATGATCAGTTTCAATCGAGATAGAGCCCGAATCTAGCTAAATGAGTGAACAATGGAAGAACACTTAGAACAATTTCTGAGAGTCAAAATAAATTTTATTATCTTGATATGCATGCTAAACAATGTCAAAAAATGAAGGGGTCCTCCTCTTTATATAGTACATGAGTTTTAACCCTGATACAAGTCTAAATAAGGAGAAAATCTCTCTTCCTTTTTTTCCCACGAAATATGATCTACGACCAATACCGAGCGTGATCCATGCCGCAATTCCGGCTGATGGTGGATATTTCGGCTCCCTGTTTTCCTTTTCTAACCGTCTTTCCTTTACCCTCAATTATTCATCTCACTCGAGCTCGATTCTTCCGGGTTCGACCATTTTGCTCGAAATCCGTCATATCGTTTGTCCGTCCTCGGTTCCGATCTATGGGTACCTTCGATCTCACTCGAGCCAGTAGCAAATAACGTCGATCCTTATTCCACAAGAAAATCAGGAGTAACTCTATCCGATTTTACCTGTATACACTAATATTAATTTTTTCGAAGAACACAAAAATGAGTGGCGATCTTCATATGGTTGTGCTTCAAATATTAGGAAATTAGTTCAAAAATATATTATCAAAATAGAAACGAGGGATAATTTATTAACTAATGAAGTATTTACTTAGGTATTACAATTAATTAGGAAAACAATAAAAAAAACTTACATGGAACAGGTCTATATTGCCCTTGATATATTTCCCTATGACAAGGCAAATATACGGACCAATGATCATGACGAGCAATACATGCAGCACCCAAATGACTGAGTAATTTAATTTCATATTAATTGTCTATATTTACATGGTTGGAGCTCATATGTAACATACCCTTGTTTTCAATGTATTCAATAAAAATATTTTTCTTGGAAATAGATAAATTCAAAAGCCATTTCGCTAGTGAATATATCGTCTTAATGTTACACGAAATAGCTGAATTATACTTAGCATTACTAGAATATCAGAGTTCTTCAAATTACAAGGAAAATAATTAGTTGTACCAGCCTTCTTCTAAACCATGCTGGTTCTACAGCAAATATAAGTCAGAAGCGTGTTAACAGATATAATAAAAAGGGACCATCAAAGGACGTGGTGCAGTGAATGAGATTGCTTTTCCCTTAGCCACAGGTCCCGGGTTCGAGCTCTGGATATGAAAAAATCCTTGGTAGGGAGCGCCTCCCCCGAATGGGACCCTACGCGGCGCGAATCCGGATATAGGGTGGGAAACCAAAAAAAAAAAAGATATAATAAAAAGGGGGAGCAAACATGAGTTACAAGACCATATGGATTCTTTAAAATTTGGTATTTCATTTTAATATGATCTGACAATATTTATTAATTCTAAAATCGAACATTTTAAGACGTTTTATTCTTACTTCACTATTCTAGTTTCTTGATGCCAATAGTAGTAAGTTTTCATCTGCTCGGAATAATATGTTTGATTTTTCATAAAACCAAAGGAAAAAATAGTCACATTTTTCGATAGAAGATAAATGCATTATTTCCTCTAAGGCCTTACTGTTTGGTATTTTTTGGGCTACCAAGTTTTTTTTTTTTTTGGGTGGTAATATGATACTTAGGAAATTAACATTGTATAAAGAAATTTTGTTTGAAGTTGTGTCAAGTGTTATTTTGGACTGGCTAGGAAAATATATAACATATAAGAAGATAAATTTTATTATTCAAACAAAAAAAAAAAGCAACAGGTGTTGTTTCAGATAAATAAACGAACAAGGAAAAAAGAAAGCCCTGTTTCGGAAAAGGGATCATACCGATTGACAGTAGCAGTTTCGTCTTTAATTAGACATGTTAAACCATCGTTGCTGTTGGCGAAGAGTTGCCACCTTTTCATTTCATTCTCTTTAAATATCAATTCCTCCATGGCTGTTTCTCCTCATCGCCATTCTTCTCCATCTTCAGGTTTAACTTCTAACCAAACTGCGTGCCATTTCTTTTCTTTCTTCCAATGCATGCTTTCGTCAATGCAAGTCTCACTTAATTTTCTTCTTTATTATGCAGAATTATCACAGCGCATCCGCCAGAGAAAACTGCAAGAATGCCTCCCAAGCACGGATGTTAGTTCCCCCCATTCTCACATTCTAAACTCTTCTTCTTTAATTTGTCAATAAGTATTGTTATTTTGATGTCCTTTTTTCTTTTTTTTTTTTTGGAATTTGGTGCACAGCGGCTCCTTATTCGGATGCAAGGAATTCAAGGAGGAAGATGAAAGACGTGATGGTGGATCAACCTACTTCTGCAGCAGTGACTCCTCGATCTCCAACAACAATACCGATGAATTTGTTCCCTGTCCACATTGCTGCGCCTAACCAACAACTTCCTTCCCAGGCTTCTGAACCCGTCAATTTGGACAGGTTTTTGACTAGGCCGTTTACTTCGTATACTGCTTTATTAACTGAAGCAGAAGAAGATTATGGCCCTGCTAGTCTCCGTCGCGTGCAGGACCAAATTGAACAGACTACCAAAGCCCACGTACGTCTATATATAATCATTATTTGTGTTTTCTGATTCCTCTATTCACGTACGTCGTCTAACTTAAACTTTAATGCAGGCTGAACAAGTGCGGAAAATGCTGTTTGAAGTTTGGATGCGGCACTACAAGAACATCATGAACAGTGCGTACGAGGAGGCAAGCACGAAACTGAAGCTGAAAGAAGAGGAACTAAGGCAAGCAAAGATTAGGCTAGCCGAACTGGAAGCGGTCATCGGTCAACTGAACTATCAGGGACAGTTTCTACAGAACAGACTTCGAACCTTAGAGAGTCAGAATGCTGGAATGAGAGCAGCGTTACAAGACGCAACTTTACGCAGTGCTGTCAATGTTGGTGCAGGCGGCAGGCTCGGTGGCCCTGAGGCGCCGTTGCAAGAGGACGCTGAGTCATCTTTCGTTGATCCACATAGAGCTGAACCAGGGAAGATTGGGCCGTGTAAGACCTGTGACAAAGAAGAGGCTACGATGCTGATATGGCCGTGTCGCCATGTTTGTCTCTGCGCAAACTGTGCTGCTACTGCGAGTTCCTGCCCTGTTTGCAACATTCCCAAGTTTAACAGCTTCGAAGTCATACTCCCTTAAGTGGCCTCAATATGATCTCGTTCTTGCCTTCTCTCATCGTGGAGTTAGAATAAAAAGATAAACCGAGTACTCTTTTTTGCTTAATTAAGACTTATTTATTTATTTGGGTATGTAATAAATTATGTTTACTCCATTTGTTACTGCTATGTTGTTGGAGGTTTAAAGATTCTATTATGCTCAACTATTGGATTGAATGTAACAATTTATTTTATGGATTAATGTTATTGGTTCGGAGTTTGATTATCTTTTTTTAATGGTGGACCATTACTTCTATTTTAATTTCTTGATTTCATTTGATTTACTTTATAACAAAATGATTCTGCTGCTCTTCCTTATGCAAAGCTTAAAGTTAAAATACATATGAAATTTTTAAAGAGTTAATGTTAGTCATTGCCCGAAAATCATTGCGATTGCTGCTTAGTTAAATTTTTTTTTTTTAAAAAAAAAAAAAAAATTAAAGTTCAATCTTTTAAGTTTTTTTTTTTCAAACTTAAAAGATGATTTTAGTCAAAATTGTGTTAAATTTGAAGTTTAAACTTAAAAATGAAATAGGGCAGATAAATGTCGAATTAGTTTCTGTTGTAGGAAAGTAAACACTATTTTTGGACAACTTTATATGAAGTATATAAAACAGTTAAAATTAAATGAGACCTTCTTCTGAACAGTACTGCATTTTTCAAAGATAGAAGAGAAATAAGTAGGTGACATTCATTTGTTTTGCCAGAAATATTAAACAATTACTTCAAAACTCTATGTTACAGGAACAATTATTCTACTTGTTTAGAATGAATCACGACATATGCCAGCTATTTCATTGCTTCTAAATGTTAATACAAAATCATTGCGATAACTGATATGTTTTACCGGTGCAATGGAAAAAAAATAAGCGAATATAATTTATGGAAGCTGGATTTGGTGCAAAATGCAAAGCAATCTGATTATGCCCAAACTCTTTTTCTTGGGATTAGATCCGATGTCTTTATCTGATCTATTTTAGCAGCTACAATGAAATCGTTTATGCTCAAACCTCCTGCAATAAGAGTACACTACTATCATTATTAAAAATTCTGATACAAGTAGTAACATTCTTTAACTATGAAGGAGGAATCAAACTAAAGCTATGTCCAGGAGAAAATTATTAAAAGAACACATTGTATTGGTATGTGATAAAGGTAGGAAGCAGAATATGTCTGGTTATAGACATTAATAGATTAAAGGAAAGTATCATTTCAAAATTCCACACTTGGATATCCAGTGAAGGCGAATGATCCAACCTCAAAAGATCTGACTGATCACAGTCACACGACCACTACTGTTCTCTGGAAGTTTTTCACCATTTCCCCAGTGTTATCTTCTACTAGTGCATTTTGAAAACAATGAAAATTCCTCCGCTAAAGTTTCTCTTGAAACGGCTTTTACTCATAAGGAAACTTATCATTTTCATTCCTAGATGGAGCAAGTTTGGCAAGAATCCTAATTTGGTAAGTTTTCTTACCCTTTGCTGTTGTAAGTTCTTAACGACAACACTTAAAACACCCTATTAGATGAATTTGTGAACAATGCCAGGGATGACTAAAGGAAGGGACGGAGGAGAGGAGCGACTGAAAAAGTGTACTCACCGATGGAAGCAGTCCACAGCTCAGCACGAACTTGATTGGACTGCTCTAAGTGAAGAAGTGAGGGAACGTGCCCAGTGCCTTCCACCACCTTGCCTATTCTATTGATAAGTTCAACCCCACATTCAAAGTCTCTTAATTTCCATGTACATTGTAGCTTGAGCACCCCATCTTCATGTGCCAGTCTCCAGCCAACAACCTGAAGAACAGATTGCACATTAAAACATGAATGCTTTTCGTTATCCATTATACGATGTATGTTATCCAATACAACTTAATAAAGATCTTAGGTTTTACTTATTAAACCGCAGTTCTCACCGATATAACCAGGTACAAGACTTAATTCATTCAAGTGAACATGCTATATGGTTTTTTAACCAACCATCAACAGCCATTGATGTATTAGTACCTTCTGAAATTCCTACTGTCCGATGTAGGTCTTTTTAAAGTGTATTCTGTTAGAAGAAAAATGGTGAAGCTAGGGGCTCTAGCTTATCACATTTTATTTTATTTTTTAAATTTCTCGATTTTCCTAGGAGAAATGTACCCTGGTACCATCTAAATGATTTGAAAACTGTATGAAGAATCATTATTTATTCTAGCTTTCCTCCGATCTAGGTTCTGAAATAAGAAGAGATATCTAGGCTAACAGTTCGCTCTTTCAATTGATCCTCACAGATTGAAGAGAGTATAACCTTTTGAAATCATCAGAAAAATATGCATTCCCCCTAAGTAGGTCAACAAAAAGAAACTCCATCGTTTCAATTTATATAATTTTTTTTTTCTTTTTTGAATGTTCCAAGATGTTTTCCAGCAATATTTTTATTCTATGTAGGCACGCAACTTTCATAACTTTCAACAATTCAAATTGATATAAGCAGTCAAAATTTAAAGCTCGTTTACTGTCAAATTAAATTTCCAACCACAACTTTGAAAATATTTTTTCCAGCATCAGAAACGTAATAGACTAGTAATATATAAATCTGTGTCTAATGAAACAAATAAAAAGGGAGAAGTAGTAATATTTATTCTATCTGGCCAACAATAAATAAATCAGAATTTCCAAAGCAAGCAAAGAGCATGGGGGGGTAATTCATAAAGTTGACCTTGAATAGGAGCTGTCGAGCTTCATATTCCGAGAGAGGAGTTTGACCAGGTGAGATGAGAATGCAGTCTTGCTGAGCAAGGGACAAAGCAGAAGCAGTTGGGATGAGAATTTTGTGCTCCGTGTCAGTATTACCCAAAACTTTTTCACCGAATTTACTCTCTATTTCAGCTGGGAACGGATCTCTCGCCCCAAAATCGCCCAATAGGTCTCCCCCGTTGCAATGAATTCTGGTGCAAATTCGAGATTGGGTTGTCTGTAGGTAAGGAGTAAGAAAGTTAGCGACTTTCTGGGTTGGAGAAGAAACTGAAATTGGTGGAGAGAAACAAAGATGAGTTAAAGTCGCCATAATAGAGACCGAGAGAAAAGTTCACTGCTCTGCTCTGCTCTTACTATTGCAGATGGGAGAGGATATGGTGGTGGTTTTATCCAGAGCCGGCCGGTTCAGGAGACTTGAATGGTGGCCCCACTTAAATTTTACTTTTTGCTTCAGGATTTCTTTATTAGCTTGTCTGCGCAACGTGGCAAATTAAAGGCCCTATATCCACACAGATCAACCACAGACTTTCTGTTTTATTTTCTTTTTTTTTTTAGTCATAGGATTATTTTTTATTTCAATATGTTGTGTTGGTATTCCGTATTTTGGTTGATACATTTTGGCTGGTTTAAGCAATTTTTCTTGGTGTAAGATAATAAGTTCAAAATTGGAAAGGAAATTCAATGGTTTAGAAATCACAATTCAAATTGCAGTTAGTTGTACGTTTCCTGTTTTCCTTTAGAATTGCATTATTTCTACTTATCTTATAAGTGAGAGTTTATTGGCTCTCCGTCAACATGCTAGCTTGCCCATCAGGGGTATTTTTGGTATTCCAACATGTTTTCATGCTTCAATATGATGTGCTAAGTGCAATAATGTGAGTACCTTTTTCTTTACGGGCCCCACCTGAACATCATTTCACACGTATTTGTCAATGGATGTACAAAATAATGGATTGCAGTAGCAGCCTTTTGATGAATCATGTCATGCGCGACTCAGTTAATTTTACCATTTTATTACCAACTCTCTACAAATAATTGTAAACTATTGTTACCTTACGTTAAAATTTTAATTTTTTCCGTAAGTAGAGTGAACAAATATATGTGTCTATAGTTCAACAAAAAGGAATAACATCTTCAAAAATTAGTATTACCCAGCTCAAACAGTTAATAACTGAGAAAATTACAAGTACTAACCAATCGCTTCGTCTGCAACATTTTAAAACTTTCGCTCCTTGCATGTAAATATGATTTGAAATGTATAGTAATATATGAAAAAGAGAAGTCAAATTTACCCTACTTCTTCAATTAATTTCTTAAGAAGTCCAACATGAAATCAATGTTACATTTACTTTTAACTCTATCCACGTTGAGCTATTGCTATTATTTTGAAATTACACTCTCAAAAAATCATAAAGTACATGTTACTATGTTAATTATAATTAATTAAATAAAAATGATGATATTGCTGAGATTAGAGTAACTGCACCATGATAGAGGAGCGGCTCAAGCACTTTAGTGGCCTAACACCAAAACTTATTTGGAGGTCTTAAATTTAAAAAAATAAAAAATATTTTTTGTCCAAACATCTATTGTTCTAGATTTTGAGATAGAAAATTATTAATAAATTTTTTAATTGTGGATATATTCTAATATTTCTTTTCAAAGATAATATACCCAACTCTTTTAATCTTTTTTAGAATTATTGATCTTGGATAAGATTTTATCAATTTTAATTTTTAAAAACTTCTTTCCACTGAAGCAACTGTTCCATGAATTCTTAACATTGTTTAATAAGAAACTTAAGTATATTAAAAAAATTATTTCTTTTTCTTTGATTGAATATGTCGATTAGAGTATTATTTTCTACTTGTACTATTTTTTTAAACACTTTTAATTTATAATAAGTTTAACCTAACACTATCATAGTAACTACTATATTTTAAGGAACATTCAAAATTAAGACAATATTTTTTTAAATTTTCGTCATTTGATGATCTCATATTTTTACACTAAAATATTTGAACCGTTGAACTATTAGCTTGTCCTCTAAAAATTCTGCTTATGTGATATAAATTACACTATTACGAGTGGAAATGCACGATTTCCTATTAGAAGATGACGACGGGTTTATGAATAGAATTCTCTGCATGTTCCGGAAGATATTTAAACGATTTTCGCTTTATCATAAGTTCTACTGATTGGTAATTCAGGTTGTGGTTGTAATGGGTCCGCTTCTGTAAAGCGAAATTTTTAAGTCTAATACTTATTTTAAGAAAAAAGAAACTTATGAATTTATTATTGCTAAAAAATGGGCCCCTTGGATTTGGGGGCCTAAGGAGAGAGCCTTACTTGCTTCATCATGAAGTCGGCACTAACACTGTACAATACTCTCTCCGTCCTATTTTATAATGATTATTTGATTATGCACGACATTTTTTTTTTTAAAAAAAAATTTTTGAAACTTATGTCCGGGCTAATCATAACTAGTTCTTATAGAAAAGAGAGTATATCAGTCACTTTATTCCACTTTATGAATATACTAGTATGAGTAGCCCGAGCAAAGTCCAACGCAAAAAAAATTATATAGTTCCTTTACGCATTGTGGTCCTTTTTTATTCTAACCAAAATATTTAGTGAAGAGTTGTGTTACTGTTAAATTAAGCTTGCCCTTTTTTTGGGAGTATTTGATGGCGGCTGTTGTCCTTGTAAAGACGAAACAAAGGACAAATCCACTAGTTTCCCTAAAGCATAGTATTAATTGGAAAAGTTAAAATAATTAATTAAAGTTGTTGGTCGTTATATGGTCCAAAGCAAGACCTTATTTTTATCAAAAATTTTGTCCAACGAAATAATAGTGGAATGTTCCTGATGTTGGCAACTAAAAAGAAATTATAATATGTCACGACCCAAAAATCACTACTCATGATGGCACCTAAGTCGATCCGCTAGGTAAGCTAACTAACAGAAAATACAATCCAAAAGAGATTATAGGAAAATAGTAAAGAATTAGCTAAACATTTACAAATTTACCCAAGACCTGGTAGTACGAATCACGAGCTTCTAAGATTTGGAATTTCAAAACTGATACAAATAAATACACGTTCTGTTTGAAGGTTACATAAACAGATTAGCAATAACCTAAGCTACCATGGACAAGTAGTAGCTATATCCAAATGCACGAACATCTTCCGAATCAGCATCCGACGTCACCAATAGCTCGCTCCAAAATTTGCATGCAATGTGCAGAAGTACAGTATCAGTACAACCGACCCCATGTACTGGTAGGGCTGAGCATATTTCGGTCGGAACCGAATAAACTGACCGAACTGAAAGTTTTTTTATTTCGGTTTCGGTTATTCGGTCGATTTCGGTTTAAATTTTTAAAATTTTAGTTTTTCGGTTCGATTTTCGGTTATTAAGTTATTTAGTTCGGTTAACCAAAAAATTGAATTATTAGCATATAGATTTTTTAAGTTATATATAGGTTAAGCCCCTATGTATAAATTAATACTATTAGGTCCAGTCTATCAAAGACTCAACCCAATTAAGTAAGTCCATTAACTTCCCAATCTTAAAGACTTCCACTCTATTAAAACTTTCATAGCATATATGATAGATACCATGAGGATTTCACACAGAGTTGTAATTTACACTATGTTTGAATTTTATGATCCATAATAGTGTGCAAAGTTTAGTCTATTTTTTTTTACAAACACAATATTTCCAACAATTTTGAAGTTTTGGGAAAAAACAACAAATTCGCCGGTCCTATTATTACATAGAAGGAGCCCAATATGATAATGTTCAAACCAAAAACATAACCGAAATTAGAAAAATCGAACTGAACCGAACTTATTTCAGTTCGATTTCGGTTACTACCTTTACAAAACCGAAAACCGAATAACCGAATCGTATTTCTTCGAATCGAACCGAACCGACCGAACGCCCACCCCTATGTACTGGTAAGTATTTTGTTTAAACTCGTCGAAGTACTGACGAGGCTTTTAGTTGAAAGATTCTATTTGTTATAACATGTACATTAGACTAACAGTATATGCAGTTCAAAACATAATAGATAAAAGTATCGTATACAACTTTGTGAGACAGTCAACAATTACTAGCAGGAATTACAGTAGAAGATTTACAATCTTTCCTGGTATAAGAAGTGTATCAAAGATATAAAGTCACATGGCACGGTAACACCCCTCCTGCTTCTATCTCATCCTCACCATATATAAATAAATTTATCTAACAAATTAATTAGCACGGTAACACCCTTCGTGCGTTCAAATCATCCTTCCAAATGTACATATAATAGAACCAATCATATGACAGAAACACGATAACAAGAATTACAAAGTAGGAAATACGCGAGTAACAAGAATGGACAAGGATATACATGTGGGCAACTGTGAAGAACTAAACGGAAAACGCGTGAGTAATAGCAACAATTGGAAAGTAAGGGATATCAACGTCAATTAACTAGCATATTGGAGGCCTAAGTACAAATATGACAAATAAGAAGGAAACACATGATCTTTACAATTTAACAAGTAAGGGCGTGAATGACTAGCATGACAGAATGCTTAAACTAGAATGTGACGGAATAGGTATGACATGAATATTATTTTAAAAGTAGGAAATAGGCATAGCATAGGCAAGTTAAGCAAGTAAAAGACATGGAAAATGCAACAACAATTGAGATAGAGGTCAAGTACGGGTCAATAACAACATATCACACAAAATATATAATTTTGACAATAACAGCTCAAGGTAAAAGTGGAAATGTACACACGAAAAACAAATATCACATCATAATGCACGTCTCTCATCCTCACCTGCACGGAAACACCCTTCGTGCGATGAACTCACAATATTAAAAGCATAACAATATAAATGAAATGGCACGGCATCACCCTTCGTGCTTTTATTCTCATATGATATGGCACGGTATCATCCTTCGTGCTTTACACTCTTCCCTCGCATGATAATGTATATGAAATAACATGACATCACCCTTCGTGCTTTACACTCTTTCTCACATGATAATGAATATAAAATGGCACAACATCACCATTCGTGATTTACACTCTTCCTTACATGACAATGAGTATAAAATGACACGGTATCACCCTTCGTGCTTTACACTCTTCCTCATATGATAATGAATATAAAATGACACGGTATCACCCTTCGTGCTTTACACTCTTCCTCATATGATAATGAATATAAAATGACACGGCATCACCCTTCGTGCTTTACACTATTCCTTACATGATAATGAATATAAAATGGCATGACATCACCCTTCGTGCTTTACACTCTTCCTCATATGATAATGAATATAAAATGGCACGGCTCGTGCTATACACTCTTCCTCACATGATAATGAATATAAAATGGCACGACATCACCCTTCGTGCTTTACATTCTTCCTTACCAAGCATATGAATATCAATAAAATAGCAAGGCAGGAAGTATAAATAACATTGAGGAGAGTGTCCAAACGAATATTCCAAACAAATTCTCAATCACTGATTTCCAAGCCAACAATGATTCAGTGAACCCTCAAGGAACACATAATTCAAGTACTTCCACAAATACCACAATTTATGAACAATACAAATATGGAATCTAGCACCTCAAAATATCAGTCGTAACAATGTATTAATGATTATGTATAGAGATGACCGAATTAGACACATCAATATATTCTCAGAGTTTCATCAAATTTGATCAAGTTATAATAGGCTAAGTCTCGATTCTGACATTTAATACTAGGTTCTTAATATCTAGAAGTCAAGTGAGGCATGAAGCAAGAGGTCGCGAAATTCCACAAACATAAATGTAACATAATCCATCCTCAAGCATGATTAACCTTGGCACATACATATACGCTCGTCACCTCATATATGTATCACCCCTGCAAGTAGCAAACAATAACAAAGCGATGCTCCAAAAATGCTATCACGCGCGTAGTGACCTCCAAACGTCTCAAAACTAGCAAAAGCAACTCAAATACATCAAATAAAACCCAAGGAAACAATTCCAAATGATAAAGATCGAATCCTAAATCAAATCCCAAATACGGCCAAAAATCACAACCTGGCTCATGCCTCGGAACTTGACAAAACTCATAACATCTGACAACCCATTCAATTACGAGTTCAACCATACTAGTTTCACTCAATTCCGACTCCAAATCGATGTTCAAAGCTCAAAAATTCATATTATAGAATTTTAGACCAAAACCCCCAATTTCCTCTTTAAAATTCATCAACCAAAAGCTAAAATCGAAGATAGATTCATGGAATATAACCAAAACCGAGTAGAGAATACTTACCCCAATTCATATGGTGAAAATCGACTCAAAAATTGCCCAATTTCGAGCTCCCCAACTCAAAATATGTTAAATAAATAAAACCCTCATTTTAATATTGCTCTGCCTCGTTTCTTGTGCTGAATGATATCGAAACTCACTTTTGTTACCTCCAATGGATTCCTTGTAAAATTCTAGTCAAGTTAGGCTCTTGAATCATTCCGTTTGACCTTATATTGAAGGTAATATATTGGTTTCAATATTTGAAAATAGTGCAGATTTTTAATACGAAGTCAGTGGCAATTTCGTAATTAATCTGAAAAATCTGGCAACTCAATTCTTAGTAAAATGATCATAAACTCCTCATACGATGTCCGAATTCGACGATTTTTTTTCTATGGCTCCGTAATTACGATACGGGTCGAATGCTTCAATAAAAGCCGAAATTGGAGCTAATTTGCTTAATGTAGTACCATTTATGCTTGAAGAAACAACGTCGAAACATAAAAAAACGAGCGCG
>ML419285.1:0-22500 GCA_005239525.1 Nicotiana knightiana | reverse complement strand
ATAGTGCAAACTAATTAGAAATCTATTAGATAGATCTAGTACTTTCAAATGCTCCAACATATATATATCCATCTCTAGCAATTTCGTCACACACCATCTCTTCCCTTTTTCCTGTGTGTGTCTCTCTGTCTTCTCTACATCTCTTCCTTATCCAATTTTTCAAGTCATAATCCAAATTAATTTTAAAGTACCCTATAAAATATTAAACCTCTCCAATTACAGTTGCATGTTCCGTTTGGTCATTCGTATGTGCTTAACATCCTAAAGGGGTTATGTTTCAAAAATCTTATGTAGTCTTTTTTATTCTAAAAGTTAATTATTTTTTCAATTACCTTACTAACTTGTCTTCTCACAAGTTATTCGTTGACAATTGCTTTGTTGATGTGTATATTTTGTATTTAAAAAATAAAAGAGGAAAGGTGCTGATTAAGAAGAAGAGTGAAAAAAAATAAAAATGTTGAAATGAGTATATATCAAAGCTAAAGGTGTAGCGAGTTGAAGCCATTAATAAACCTCAAAAATGTAGTCAAGGTAGTGGCAGAGACACCATCATATTAATATACAAATTATGGTCCTAGTGTGTCAATTTTTCATTGACGGTGTACTTGAGTTTCTTGTATACACCAGGCCGGCATGAATTTCATATATAATGTCCTCTAGTACCCTAGATGATTTATAGTTCACTTCAAATCTGATAATAAACCTGGTGATCCATTGTAATGACCCAAGGGGTCATTTTATGAATTTAGACTCCGTTCTAGGTTTACTAGCCATAAAAAGGTTAATTTTAAATACCTCAATTTGCGTGCGCAGTCCGGGCGTGAAGCCGAAAAGCTTTTATGTGAAAATATGAGAAATAGTAATTTCTAGAGTCAAAATTTAATTATAGTTGACTTTGGTCAATATTTTGAGTAAACGGAACCGGATCTGTATTTCAATAATCCCAGGAGGTCAGCTGTAAAATATGGGACTTGGGCATATGCCCGGAAATAAATTCCGAGGTCCCAAGCCTTAGAAAATAATTTTTGAAAAAAATGATTCCGCTGGTTAATTCAAGAAATAAAGAAATGAAATAATATGAAATATATGATATCGGGCCCGTATTTTGGTTCTGGAGCCCGGAACAAGTTCATTATGTTATGTAAGCCCTATCTGTGAAGTTTCATGAGAATCGGAGTTGATTTAATGTAATTCGGACATCCGGTTGAAAAGTTAGGAATTTGAGTGTTCTTGAGGAAATCTTGAGTTTTGAGGCTAAATTTGTAGATTTTGATGTTATTTTGATGATTTGATTGTACGAACAAGCCCGTATGATATTTTCAGACTTGTGTGCATGTTTGGTTTGGAGCCACGAAGGCTCGGGTGAGTTTCGGGTAGGCTACGGAGTGTCTAGACTTAGAAAAATACCCCAACAGCTAAACATCTGGTGTGAAGGCCTCAGATCGCGCAAATGCGAGGTCGGGCTTTGCAAATGCGAAGCCAATGGCCATCATCATATCTCGCAAATGCTAGGTCCTGGGGTCGCAAATGCGAAGGGCCCTGTTCGCAAATGCGAGGTCCTGTTCGCATTTGTGATATCTTTCCGGAAAGTCCAGGGTTCGCAAATGCGAACCCCGGTTCGCAAACGCGAGACCCACAACCTGTTATATCAACTTTTTGACTGGATTTTGCCTTCTTTTCCAATTTTCTAAAACCCTAAACCTCCACATAGGCGATTTTCCAAAGACCCAAACTTCTCCAAACCATTGGTAAGTGATCTCTAACTAATCTCTTTCAATTTCTAACAACTTTTAACAAGATTACAACCAAAAAATCTACAGTTTTCATGGTAAAAATTGGGGTTTTTGGGTAGAACTCAGGAATTTCAAAATTTGGGGATTTAGACCTCAAATTGAGGTCGAATTCCAAGACCAATTGTATATTCGGGCTCGGGGAAGAATGGGTAAACGAATTTTGGTCCGAACCTCGAGTTTAGACCAAGCGGGCCCGGGATCGATTTTGTATTTTTTTGGAAAAACTTAGGAAAACCATGATTTTAACTAAAGTTAGAACCTTTAGCATTAATTAATGATGTTAAACCAATTATGATTAGATACGAGTGAGTTGAAGGCCAATTCTAAAGGAAAAGCAGTGCTTGAGCAGTGAGTGACTTGCGAATTTGAGGTAAGTGTTGTGTCTAACCTTAGCTTGAGGGAATAGGTGTGTGACTACTTGTTACTTATTTTGTTGCTAAATCCAATGTATAGGTGAGGTGACGAGTACCTATACGTTTTGGTCAGATCATAACATGCGAGCGAAAGTAAATTTCTTGTTATTTTGTAGTTGTAAAGCCTATCACTTATGATTATTGTTGTTATTGAAATGTTGGAAGGTTAGTATTCGATTCCACCGAGATGGATAGCACTGTGAATATTGAATTGAGATTGAAAGAATATATGATGATAGAAACTATGATGAAATACTGATTTCTTGTGAAATCCTTTGTGAATATTGAATTGAGATTGAAAGGATAAATGATGATAGAAACTATAATGAAATACTGATTTCTTGTGAAATCCCTATTGACTATTAAGTTGGGATTGAAATGATAAATGATGATAGAAACTATGACGAAATACTGATTTCTTGTGAAATCCCTCTTTGTATGTTGTTAACGATTATGTGATTGGCGAGGACGAGTGTAAAGTACGAAGGGTGATGCTGTGCATGTTTCAATTTATATTATATCGTGAGGAAGAGTGTAAAGCACAAAGGGTAATGCCGTGCATGATTTATCTATAATGTGAGGAAGAGAGTAAAACGCGAAGGGTGATGCCGTGCATGAATGGATTATATTGTGAGGAAAGAGTGTAAAGCATGAACGATGATGTCGTGCATGAATGAATTACATTGTGAGAGTAAAAGCACGGGGGGTTATGCCGTGCATTCTTATTTATGATATGGTGAGGATGAGAGTAAAAGCACGAAGGGTGATGCCGTGTATGAATGAATTACATTATGAGAGTAAAAGCACGAGGGGTGATGCCGTGCATTCTTATTTATGATATGGCGAGGATGAGAGTAAAAGCACGAAGGGTGATGCCGTGTATGAATGAATTACATTGTGAGAGTAAAAGCACGAAGGGTGATGCCGTGCAAGTTTCCTTTCCATTTTTATTGCTAAAATTATGGTTGATCACTGTCTATTTCTGTCTTATTGCTTTCCTCACTCCTTATGTTAGAAATTCCCCATCGCATGCTCCTTTCCCATTATTTGCTGTCTTGACTTCTTTACTTGCTGTTATTTATGTTAATATGATTTCTTTGTCCAGGTTTTATGTGGTGTCCTATCCTAGCCTCGCCACTACTTCGCCGAGGTTAGGCTCGGCACTTACTCAGTACATGGGGTCGGTTGTACTGATACTGCACTCTGCACTTCTTGTGCAGATCCAGGTATCGGCCAGAGTTGAGTCTCGATTAGTAGTTGAGCATTACACGGATACACGAGGTAGATCTGTTGGCATCCGCAGATTCCTGAAGTCTTCCCTTTATTAGTCAGATTGCTGTTTTATTTCATTCAAAACATAGATACATTTCTTTCAGCCCATTTATTTGTAGTACTCTTTAGTAGTTCACGAATTGTGACACCAGACCCTGGGTATTTATATATTTAGTGTTAGTTTGTGGTTTGTATTATTATTTCTAATGTTATTCATGAAGTTATTTATTGGAAAGAACTAGATTTCCTTTTATTTTAAATTGTTCTATTTTGCTTAAGTGAACTTCTTAAAGAAAACGATTGATTAGATTCTAACCTTGTCTTGACTAGCAAGTATTGTGTTAGGCGTCATCACGATCCCGTGGGTTGAAAATTTGGCTCGTGACAAGTTGGTATCAGAGCACTAGGTTGCATAGGTCTCACAATTCACGAACAAGCTTGATAGAGTCTGAAGGATCGGTACAGAGACGTCTGTATTTATCTCTCAGAGGCTATGAAATAAGGAACAAACTCATTTTTATTTCTACTATGTCGTGCAATTCTTGATATCTCAGAAAAATACTGATTGAACTCTTCTATTCTCTCGCAAATGGGAAGAACACGTGCTTCCTCTTCCGCTAACCAATAATCCGGTCTTCCAGTAGCAACAACTCCTATTAGGGGCAGAGGTCGAGGCCACGTCAAGGGCTGAGGCAGGGACAAGACTAAACCTACTACTCAGACAGCAGCTCCAGCTGCGGAGCCCCAGATTGAGATTGATGAGGGGGCTCCAGCTCAGACCATTCCAGCTGGACCAGCTCAGGTCCTAGAGGGATTCATTGCTAGCCCGACACTTCAAGATGCTTTGGTCCGACTAGTGGGCCTGATGGAGAGTGTATCCCAGACTGGCGCACTCCCAATTGCAGCAGCCATAACTCAGGATACAGGAGGGGTCCAGACTCTTGCTACCCACACTCCTGATTAGACTACTCCTCAGATCCAGACCCCAGCAGCCAACCCAGTTAGGGTAGTTCAGACAATTGCGGCTGCCTCGATTGTTGATGGGGCAGCTATGACTTCCGATGCTTTGTGGAGACTGGACAGGTTCATCAAGCTAATTCCACTCCATTTCAGTGGTACATCTTTTGAAGACCCACATGATTTTCTTGACTGCTCCTATGAAGTATTGCAAAACATGGGGATAAGTTGAAAGCAACAGGGGTGATTTATATGAGTTGTAAAGTTTAACATTGTGGATTATCAGACATTGTGACCTGTGACTTCGTGCCAAGTGGGGAAGTCCACTATCAAGGAATAGATTGCGGAATCATGTGTTATATCGGTGTTGGCCCAGAATGTACAAGGCCTGAGATTTTGCAAGAGATAAAGTTGGGACTTGCGGTATGTATGCCTCCTTAATAACCCTATACCTCAATACCAAAGGAGTTATATAAACAACTTTAAATCTACGGAAGGTCTACTCAGTGTGGAAGTCACGATCGCGGATTTTGGGGTGCTTCGGAGGGAGTGCAGTGGTTGACGAGCTTCTAGACCATAGGGTTCGTGCCAAGATTTATCTGTATAAAGCTATACTTTTGTGATCATTGTTCATCAATAGGGATAAGAGTTACCCCAAAGAATAACGAAGAGTATATGAATAAATGGGGTAGCTCAGCAGTGTTGAGACAACATAGTAAAAGAAGAAAATAGCCGCCGGTGTTTGTGGCAAGCCTACGAAGAGGACGACCAGCCAATGCAACACCAACTACTTGACTCAGTTCTCATAAATGCTATCGAAAGAGTTTGTTTCTTGGATTCTCCATAATGCGTGGCGCATAGGGTTTGAAAGGTTGCGTCAGGTCTCCATGACGGTGTCAGAATATTCCATCAGGTTCAATAAGTTAGCCCGTCATACTCCTACTTCGGTTCATATAGCCAGAGAGCAAGTTCACAGACTCATTAAAGGACTCAAATATGATTGTAAAATTTTTGTACGACTCAGGGCAGGTTGATACTTTATCTCAGCTAGTGGTAGAAATTGTCCTAGACTTGGAAGAGTCATACTTCATCAGAGCACTCAGGCTATGTGCCCCATTGCAGTTACAACTCAACTTACATGACCAACTATGGGAAAAGGGGTTGGAATGTCGAAGGTGGAGGTCAGATTCCTAGAGGTGGAGACCCAGCCTGTTAATATATTTTCTATGATATGGCTGAGATCGCTACATCAGATAGTGTCATTACAATTACAATTTCTAGTTATTATAAAGTGGCAATTCCTTAACTTGATTCGGTTATGAGTATCTAAGAAAGTTCTCCTAATATGCTCCACTCATGGGTGAGCTTCGTAAACCTGAAATCTTCTGATGTGAATACTTGTATTGGGAGATTCTATGGAGATAGCTATGTCTATCATTACATGTTGTAATTTGTTTAACGAAAAATATTTAAAAGAAAAAAATGGAATGTTTCGATCGGCACGATGTGTATATTACTTGTGATTAAGAACTGAGGGCGAGACCCTCGCATTTTAATATGATTTGTTACGTTTAAATCGGGCTACGAGCCATGGTGGAAGTTATATAAGGGCGAGGTCCTTGTGATGAAAATTGTTGTGCTTAAATTCTCTCTGGTGAAATTAAAATTTGTACTATAGTACCAATAGGGAGTCATGCATGTTAGGTTTATTTGAAAATATATATATATATATATATATTATGTAAAATTTTTGATGCATAAATTGCCAAATCCGTGCTATAATTATTAATCTTTAACCTACGAGGTACGTGCCCGCCTATGTGGAATTAAATGAGATACGTTAATTCGGGTATATAACTATGAGGTCTCTTCATGCATCACATCTCGTTATAAGTATCGTGAAGATTTGAAAGGAGGTTATTGTTAACGTGAAGTTATTTGATGATTCTGTAATTGACTATGAACAACTACTAAGGTCATATTGAGCCAAAAGGGTGTTCCATTCAAATGGTCGGACGAGTGTGGGTTGAACTTTCAGAAGCTCAAGATTGCTTTATGGCGCCAGTGTTGGTGTTGCCCACAGGTTCAGGATCGTACACGGTGTATTGTGATGCATCTCGAATTGGACTTGGTGCAGTATTAATGCAAGATGGCAAGGTGATTGCATATGCGTCTCGACAATTGAAGGTTCATAAGAAGAATTATCCTGTCCATGACTTAGAGTTGGCAGCCATTGTTCACGCGTTGAAGATTTGGATGCACTATCTTTATGGCATGCCGTCTGAGATTTTCACGGATCATCGCAACCTTCAGTATTTATTCAAACAAAAAGGATCTCAATTTGAGGCAGAGAAGATTGTTAGAGTTGTTGAAAGAATATGATGTCACGATATTATACCATCCGGGGAAGGCCAAAGTGGTGGCTGATGCAATGAGTAGGAAGGCAGTGACTATGAGCATCAGAGACCCGGTGATTTGCTTCAACAGATAGAGATTCCTGAGTGGAAGTGGGAGCATATCACTATGGACTTCGTTGTTGGACTCCCACGAACTCAGAGGAAGTTCGGCGCAATTTGGGTTATTGTGGATAGGCTGACTAAGTAAGCACATTTCATTCCTGTGGCGAGTACTTACACTTCGGAGCGGTTGGCCGAGTTATATATTCGGGAGATTGTTCGCCTTCATAGTGTGCCCGTTTCTATCATTTCTGACCGGGGCACGCAGTTTACTTCACACTTTTGGAAGGCAGTTCAGCATGAGTTGGGTACCTGAGTGGAGTTGAGCACAACATTTCATCCTTAGACTGACGGGCAGTCCGAGCGTACCATTCAGATTTTGGAGGATATGCTCCGCGCTTGTGTTATTGACTTTGGAGGTTCTTGGGATCAATTCTTGCCGTTAGCGGAGTTTGCTTATAATAATAGTTATCAGTCGAGCATTCAGATGGCTCCTTATGAGGCATTATATGGTACACGATGCAGATCGCCAGTTGGATGGTTCAAGCCGGGAGAGGCTCGGTTACTGGGTACAAACTTAGGTCAGGAGGACTTAGATAAGGTCAAGATTATTCAGGAGAGACTTCGTGCGGCTCAGACTAGACAAAAGAGCTATGCCGACCGTAAGGTTCGTGATGTGATATTCATGGTTGGAGAGAGGGTATTACTTCAGGTATCACCCATGAAGGGTGTTATGAGATTTGGGAAGAAGGGTAAGTTGAGCCCTAGGTATATCGGGCCATTTAAGATTCTTGATAGAGTGGGGAGGTAGCTTATAGACTTGCGTTGCCTCCAGGGTTATCCTCAGTTCATCCGGTGTTCCATGTGTCTATGCTCCGGAAATATCATGGTGACCCGTCCCACGTGTTAGATTTCAGCTCTGTCCAATTGGACAAGGACTTGACTTATGAGGAGGAGCCGGTAGCCATTTTAGACCGGCATGTTCGTCAGTTGAGGTCTAAGAGTTATCCTTCAGTACGAGTGCAGTGGAGAGGCCAGCCCGTTGAGGCAGCTACTTGGGAATCTGAGTAGGACATGAAGAGTAGATATCCACACTTGTTCGCCAATCCAGGTAATTTTCTATGTCAGTTCGTGGACGAACGTTTGTTTTAGAGGTGGAGATTGTGATGACCCAAGGGGTCATTTTATGAATTTAGACTCCGTTCTAGGCTTACTAGCCATAAAAAGGTTAATTTTAAATACCTCGATTTGCATGCACATTCCGGACATGAAACCGGAAAGCTTTTATGTGAAATATGAGAAATAGTAATTTCTAGAGTCAAAATTTGATTATAGTTGACTTTGGTCAACATTTTGCGTAAATGGACCCGAATCTGTGTTCCGACGATCCCGTGAGGTCCGCAGTAAAATATGGGACTTGGGTGTTTGGACGGAAATGAATTCTGAGGTCCCAAGCCTTAGAAAATAATTTTTGAAAATAAATTATTCTGCTGGTTAATTCAAGAAATAAAGAAATAAAATAATATGTGAAATATATGATATCGGGCCCGTATTTTGGTTCCGAAGCCCGAAAAAAGTTCGTTATGTTATGTTAGCCCTATCTGTGAAGTTTCATGAGAATCGTAGTTGATTTGATGTAATTCGGACATCCGGTTGAAAAGTTAGGAATTTGAGTGTTCTTGATGAAATCTTGAGTTTTGAGGCTAAATCTGTAGATTTTGATGATTTGATTGCATGAACAAGTCCGTATGATGTTTTCAGACTTGTGTGCATGTGTGGTTTGGAGCCACGATGGCTCGGATGAGTTTCGGGTAGGCTACGAAGTGTCTAGACTTAGAAAAATATCCCAATAGGTGAACATCTAGTGTGCAGGCCTCAGATCTCGCAAATGCGAGGTCGGGCTTCGCAAATGCTAAGCTAATGGCCAGCCTCAGATCTCGCAAATGCGAGGTCCTAGGGTCGCAAATGCGAAGGGCCCTGTTCGCAAATGCGAGGTCCTGTTCGCATTTGCGATATCTCTCCGGAAAGCCCAGCGTTCGCAAACGCGAACCCCAGTTCGCAAACGCAAGACCCGCAACCTGTTATATCAGCTTTTTGACGGGATTTTGCCTTCTCTTCCAATTTTGTAAAACCCTAAACCTCCACATAGGTGATTTTTCAAAGACCCAAACTTCTCCAAACTATTGGTAAGTGATCTCTAACTAATCTCTTTCAATTTCTAACAACTTTTAACAAGATTACAACCAAAAAATCTAGAGTTTTCATGGTAAAAATTGGGGGTTTTGGGTAGAACTTAGGAATTTCAAAATTTGGGGATTTAGACCTCGAATTGAGGTCAGATTCCTAACTAATTGTATATCCGGGCTTGGGGGAGAATGGGTAAATAAATTTTGGTCCGAACCTCGAGTTTAGACCAAGCGGGACCGGGGTCGATTTTGTATTTTTTTTGGGAAAACTTAGAAAAAACATGATTTTTCATTAAAGTTAGCACATTTAGTATTAATTAATGATGTTAAACCAATTATGATTAGATACGAATGAATTAAAATCTAATTCTAAAGGAAAAGCAGTGCTTGAGCAGTGAGTGGCCTGCGAATTCGAGGTAAGTGTTGTGTCTAACCTTAGCTTGAGGGAATACGTATTGTGTGACTACTTGTTACTTGTCTTGTTGCTAAATCCAATGTATAGGTGAGGTGAAGAGTACCTATACATTGTGGTCAGATCATAACATGCGAGCGGAAGTAAATTTCTTTTTATTTTGGTGGTTGTAAAGCCTATCACTTATGATTATTGTTGTTATTGAAATGTTTGAAAGTTAGTATCCGGTTCCACCGAGATGGATATCATTGTGAATATTGAATTGATATTGAAAGAATATATGATGATATGAAATACTGATTTCTTGTGAAATCCTTTGTGTATATTGAATTGAGATTGAAAGGATAAATGATGATAGAAACTATAATGAAATACTAATTTCTTGTGAAATCCCTCGCGACTATTGAGTTGAGATTGAAATGATAAATGATGATAGAAACTATGAAGAAATATTGATTTCTTGTGAAATCCGTCTTTGTATGTTGTTAACGATTCTGTGATTGACGAGGACAAGTGTAAAGCACGAAGGGTGATGCCGTGCATGTTTCAATTTATATTATATTGTGAGGAAGAGTGTAAATCACAAAGGGTGATGTCGTGCATGATTTATCTATAATGTGAGGAAGAGAGTAAAGCACGAAGGGTGATGTCGTGCATGAGTGAATTACATTGTGAGAGTAAAAGCACAAGGGGTGATGCCGTGCATTCTTATTTATGATATGGTGAGGATGAGAGTAAAAACACGAAGGGTGATGCCGTGTATGAATGAATTCCATTGTGAGAGTAAAAGCACGAAGGGTGATGCCGTGCAAGTTTCCTTTCCATTTTTATTGCTAAAATTATGGTTGATCACTGTCTATTTTTGTCTTATTGCTTTCCTTACTCCTTATGTTAGAAATTCCCCACCGCATGATCCCTTCCCATTATTTGTTGTCTTGACTCCTTTACTTGCTGTTATTTCTGTTAGCATGATTACTTTGTCAAGGTTTTATGTGGTGTCCTGTCCTATCCTCGTCACTACTTCGCCGAGGTTAGGCTCGGCACTTACTAAGTACATGGGACCGGTTGTACTGATACTGCACTCTGCACTTCTTGTGCAGATCCAGGTACCGGTCAGAGTTGAGTCTCGATTAGTAGCTAAGCATTTACACGGAGACACGAGGTAGATCTGCTGGCGTCTGCAGAATCCTGGAGTCTTCCGTTTATTATTTAGATTGCTGTTTTATTTCATTCAAAACAGAGATACATTTCTTTCAGCCCATTTATTTGTAGTACTCTTTAGTATTTCGTGAATTGTGATACCAAACCCTGTGTAGTTATATATTTAGTGTTAGTTTGTGGTTCGTCTTATTATTTCTAATGTTATTCATGAAGTTATTTATTGGAAATGACTAGATTTACTTTTATTTTAAATTGTTCTATTGTGTTTAAGTGAACTTCTTAAAGAAAACGGTTGATTAGATTCTAACCTTGGCTTGCCTAGCAAGTATTGTGTTAGGTGCCATCACGATCCCGTGGATTGGAAATTTGGGTCGTGACATCCATGG
This sequence comes from Nicotiana knightiana, assembly GCA_005239525.1. Classification (NCBI taxonomy): domain Eukaryota; kingdom Viridiplantae; phylum Streptophyta; class Magnoliopsida; order Solanales; family Solanaceae; genus Nicotiana; species Nicotiana knightiana. The sequence goes on along the minus strand of ML419285.1, from coordinate 11,464 downwards.
CATAAAAAATAAATTAATTTTAGGTGGGAAACCATGAAATAAAATTTTATCCAGCTGTAAAATGCCAAGAATTGCAAGGATCAAAACAATTTCATACAAACTAGCCATTTGCCTATCAATCAAACAAATAAATTAATGTTATTGAGATCAGATCGAGCAGGAGACAAACCAATGAAAGAGCAAGAAGTTCCTCTTCTAGTATGCCCTTCAACTTCATCCTAAATCAACTATTTCTTTATGGCATTAGACTTAAGTCAACTATTTAATAACAAAAATCAAACATAGAAAAGAAAAAATGGAAAAAATGGAATACGAACAAAACAAACCCACAAAGCTATTAAGGCAAATCATGACAGCAATACGTTTTTTTTCCTGACTAAACCTTCAATAGCCAAAAAATATTTTGATATTCAAGACATACTAAAGAAAAATTAGGGAAAATTGACTAGCTTATAGAGATAGATAAAATATTTGCAGTAAATATATACGGTCATAGTGGTAGGGTGTATAGAGAACAAAAGCTCTCAAAACTCATGAATAATTTAACCATAAAACCAAAAATTCAAAAGTAAATTGAATTTAAAATCTCAGTATTAACTTAAAAAAAAATTAATACTATAGATAATCTTCCATTTACAATAATTAACAATAAATAATATATGTCACTATTAGCTAATAAAATCAAAAAATTGTGAAAGACATACCTTTAGCAAAAGTGAATATTGATAGAGACGAAGAAAAGAAGAGTAAGAACTTGAGAAGCAAAAAAGTCACAGAAATAACACAGAAGAGACAATATGTATTTGATTTTACAATTTACAAAGAACCAGAGGCGGACCTACACCAGTCCTTGAGGGGTCACGTGATCCCGTTAATTTCGGCAAAACTCTCTCTATATATATGTTTTATGTATAGTTGTATATACATTGGGGAACCCTTAAATATTTTTCTTGGCACCCTCATTAATGAAATTACGCCTGGCGCAATGGTCTGCCTCTAAGCATAAGCCCTTCTCCTTGTCACACGACGTGGGTTTAGGGTAGTACTTCTTCTTCACTTCGGTAGTCCCCTTCTCCAGTTCTTCTTCTTCTTCTTCACTTCTTCGGTTCTTTCTCAATCAAAGACCAAAGCTCGCCTCCAAACCACCAGTCCGCCTCCGTCACTTCTCACTTCAAAATAGAGAACCCTTCTTCCTCAATCTCTAATTAGTGCTTATTTTACTTTGAAACTTTTTTTTATTTATAACCTACAACTTCTCTTACTTTGAAATTTGCTGTTGATTTTCTTTGCTCCCCGCCTGAGCGACATATCTGTTAAGTTTGCTCCTCTTCAAATTTTGATTGTTGTTTGATAAATAGTTTTCTCGTATTCTATAATTTTTTCTGTATTTCCCCTAATTTTATATCTTCGTTCTGTTTTTCAAATAATATTAGGTTAATTAGCATCTATTCAGTTATCTGTAGGTAAATATATACGCAAAATGAAATATTTTTGTTATATTATATGATTTTGATTGTAATGTTAAAAAATGGCTTCACAAAAGAGTGTAGTATTAGATTCAATAAGTTGTGGTATTCACTTGTTTGGAAAAAGCGTTGGTTGAAGCAAATGGCTTCAATAAGTGACCGTGATTCTCGGATTTGAAAGGAATTGGTGATTTGACAAAAGTGTTGGTTGAAGCAAATCTTGTGGAGACATATTCACTTGTTTATTTACTTGTGAAGTTGACTCTAATTTTATTTGTCGCTGCTGCAATGGTAGAAAGAGCGTTCTCATCCATGAAGTACATCAATGATGAATTGCGTAGTAATATTGGTGGTGCATTTTTAAATGATCGTGTAGTTTGTTACTTTGAAAAAGAAGTATTTGCAAATGTAAGCAATGATGCTATTATTGACCGTTTTCAGAGTATGAGAACGCGTCGAGTTCAAGTATAAGTGGATGATGTACTTTTCTTATATTAGTATCAATTAAAGATATTCTATAATATTGAAGTTTGTATTTTGATTTAAGTTGTGCCTTCTTTGGTTCTCTTTTTGGGACAACAGTAGTAGATTACTATTGTATGTCACGAATTGCTATTAAGGCCACTACACTTGTTTTACGTTTTAAAGTTTATTCCAGTTTAGTTCATATGTGCGCAAGGATGTGCAAGATTTTTTTTTTTGGAATACTTATTTTAAAATTTGTGTTCGTAGGTCAATTTGGGAGTATGATAAAGTTGAAGTTTGTGTTCGCGGGACAATTGGGGAGCCTGATGAAATCAAAGCCTAAGCTCTTCTTACTTTATTGTAGTTTTTTGCTTAGCAAGTTTATATTATATAGTGGATTAAGCTACTTATTTACTGGTCTATCCTAGAGTTTATATGTATTCTTTTATTGGCTAATAAAGTTTTGGGTAATTCACTCTAATGATAATGGTACCCCCATCATTCTCATATCCTGGGTCCGCCTCTGCAAAGAACACCACGTGTAAGGCCAGCAATACAGAGTCACCTTTACGGATTAACATGAACTTACAAAAGTACCCTCAAACTAACTAATAATTCCAGATAAGCACACATGTTGATCGAGAGGAGCCTGTATTCGCTCTTATTATTTTTCTTTTGTTTCTTGTCTTTTCAAATTTTATCTTTTTTATTTTTATTTTTGATGTACTAATTATTATTTAATTTCGTGGTAGTAGCTTGGTGTAGTATTTTGACTGACCTAAGCAGAAATATTTTGATCTCCATGTCAGATAAATGTTTATTTTGGTTGATTTAAGAAGAAATATTTTCTTGGTTTTGTATCTACAGGATCACCCACGAGAGTTGAGTGAGTTCAATGGTCAACCTCGTTAGTATATTTTTCATTGTTGCCAAATTTAAGAAATTTAAAGTTCTTGATTACAAGAAATTTAGATAATGCGAACAAGATATAGTTTTAAAAAAAAATAACGAATAAGGGTTAAAAATGCCTCTAAACTTGCCACGACCTAAATTTTCTTCTGTTGGGTACCGTGATGGCACCTAGTCTTAGGGACTAGGTAAACCTGATATATAACAACGATAAAAATAATAAAAGAACTTTAACAATCTCGATAATGGAAATCTTGACTGAGTCTACATTTTCCCCAAAATCCGGTAATTACAAATCATAAGTTCTACGAAATCTTTCTACCAAATCTAAATACAATTGTCTAGAAATAAGTAAGTACAGTTGAAATAAGCAGGAAAGTGACCCGAAGCCTGCGAACGCAGCAACATGTTACCTTGAGTCTCTTCAGCAATCATCCGCGCAGCTACTAACAACCAAAACCTGGATCTGTGCAAACAAAAATGCACAGAAGTGTAGTATGAGCACACCACAGCGGTGCCCAGTAAGTATCAAGACTAACCTCGGTGGAGTAGTGACGAGGACTAGTCAAGACACCACTTCTACAAGATAAATATCATGAATGTAGAAATGACCGAACGTTACATCTATCTAAAATTTCACGGAATAATTTACAACAATGACAGTATAAAGCGGAAGGAAATTACAAAAATCAATCACGAAAGAGCACAAAAATACACAGAATAATGGACAACAAAACAAGCCAAACCGAAAGGAAACACAATACAATAGAGAACACCAATAACTCATCTCTACGTCAGTTTGTTCATATCGGGCCTTAGCCATTAAAATCCATAAACTGGTGGAAATCTTTAAACAACAGTTCATATGAAAACTTTTGCAAATAAAATCATTTTAGTATGGAAGAGTTTCCTTTGAAAACATACTTTCTCCAAAAGTAGATATAGGTATATTTAATAGAGAGAATTACGTAAACATAGTTTCTTTCAAAATACGAAACCTCCCAAAGATGCTTTCCCAATAAATGACTTCCAAATATCATTTTAGGAAATACTAGTGCTTTACAAATATACCTTCGATGTAAAATTCATTCAAATATAATCATTTCGAAACCATTGCTTTTTCAATAATACCTTTCAATAAAATCCATTGATAAAAATCTCCTCAATATTATCTACCGGAACTCAGTCCGTAACTCAGAAATTGACATGCAGTACAGGAGGAATATCAAATCTTGCTAATAAATGCAGTAAGAGATCAGAAGGAATATCCAAATTTAGAACAACAGAATAAAATGCAAAGACAAGTGCACGACATCACTCTTCATGCTTTTAGTCTCATCCTCACCAAAACAAGTGCACGGCATCACCCTTCGTGCTTTACTCTCATCCTCACCAAAATAGGTGCACGACATCACCCTTCGTGCTTTACTCTCATCCTCACCAAAACAAATGTACGGCATCACCCTTCGTGATTTTAATCTCATCCTCACAATGCAATAAATAAATAAAATGGCAAGGCATTATCCTTCGTGCTTTTAAATATCATATCATGGCACGGAATTACCCTTCGTGCTTTTACACTCTCATCCTCACAATGCAATAAATAAATATACGGCATCACCCTTCGTGCTTTACACTCTTCCTCACAATGCAACAAATAAATACACGGCATCACCCTTCGTGCTTTACACTCTTCCTCACAATGCAACAAATAAATACACGGCATCACCCTTCGTGCTTTATACTCTTCCTCACCCAAACAATATCAAGAATAGCAATTTGGCAAAGAACATCAACAATATGAACCATAAATCACAACATCCCGGCAAGGGAGTCAACAATAAAAATAATATCATTAACAACATAAACAGTAATAGAAACCATAACATTCCGGTAAGGGAGTCAACAAGGCAAACAACATCATCAACAACGGAATAATAAGAGAAACCACACAATCCCGGGAAGGAAAACAACTATAACCAATCTCACCTAAACAATTAACTTCACGGAATAAACTCAACTTCAACAAAGGCCCAGTAATAGGCAACATCAAGAAAATACCAATAACATAATTGTCTAACAATTAGACCTAAGTAGAACTTAAGGGAATAGTCGTATAAATCACAATGTAAGACTCACGGGCATGCTTGAATCCAACGAATAGATGTCCAACTACGACTGGTCAACTATAAGGCTAGATGACACTAATCATAATCAATTAGGCAAGCTAGGAAGAAAATATAGCATGATGATGAGAGAAGTAGAATATTCAGTTAAGTCAAGTAAGGTCAAATAGCCAACGAAGGAATACGAAAACAAATAATTCTAATTTAAACAGGAAGGGATGAAATTAACAACCAAGGATTCAAATGTAACAATTACAAATCATACACAGATAATATAAGAACCCACGAATCCCAAAAGGCCAATCTAATTGCAAATAAGTCCGAGTACACACTCGTCACCTCGCATACTCGGACTACAATCAACAAGGAAGACTCAATCCTAAGGGGTAGTCCCCCCACACAAGGTTAGGCAACATACTTACCTCAAAGATGACAACCCGATACTCAAAATTGGACTTCTCGGGCAAAAAGACCTCCGAACGGCTCAAAATCAACTAAGACAACTTCAAAATACACATAAAACGTATAAGGAACTATCTCGAACAATAAAGTTTCAATCTTTACAAAATTATAAAAATCGATCCAAAAGTTGACCCCCGGGCCCGCACCTCGGAGCCCGCTAAATTTTACAAATTCCGATTACCCATTACGATACGAGTTCACCCATACTAAATTTATCCAATTCTGATAACATTTGATCTTTCAAATCATGAATTTTCATTTTTGAAGTTTTCTTTCAAAACCCACAACTTCCTCAACCCAAAACACAATTTAAATGATGAAAACAAGAACTAATTCATGAAATACAATTAATTCTAGTGGAAGAACACTTACCCATTATATTTGTGTGAAAAAACCCTCAAAGAATCGCCAAAACCCGAGCTCTAGAAGTCAAAATATGTTAAAAATGGTGAAACCCCGATTTTGGAAAACTTATATTCTGCCCAGACTTTAAATGAATCGCGATCGCGGAACATGGTTTGCGATCGCGACGAAGAAAGAGGAAAGCTACCCAGGTTGTTCATCGCGAACGCGACAAGGAGTTCGCGAACGCGGAGGAGGAGAACAGGAAGTTATGCGATCGCGTACTGAAGAATGCGAACGCGAAGAACAAAGTTTGGGCGACCAGCAGGGACACATCGCGATCGCGATGAAGGAAAAATGGGTGGGGTAAACAAAACACTACGCGATCGCGAAAGAGGGCAACAGACACCAGAAACAACAGTTCAAAAATGGAAGAAAATGGTCTGAAGCCAATCCGAAATGCACCCGAGGCCCCCCGGGACCCCATCTAACCACACACACAAGTCATATAACCTACCACTACTCGCTCGAGGTTTCAAAACACATAAAACAACACTGATACGATGAATTAAACCAAAAATCAATGAAATTCCTCAAAACTTCTTTAAACCTTAAATTTTGCCTTTACGGTCCGAATCACATCTAATGAAGTCCGTTTCTTACCAAACTTCGCAGATATGGCACAAATATTATCTCGAACATGTACCAGGCTCCAAAAACCATAATACGGGCCCGATACCACAAATTTCACATATAATTCATTTTCAAAAACTTCTTTTATTGTCAGAAAATAATTTCTTTTAAAAATCCATTTATCGGACTTGGGACCTTGGAATTCGATTCCGTATTTTTCTACGGACCCTCCGGGACCGTCAAATCACGGGTCCAGGTCCGTTTACCAAAAATGTTGACCGAAGTCAACTTTATTCAAATTTCTAATACAAAATTATCATTTTTATCAGTTTTTCACATAAAGGCTTCCCGGCTACACGCTCGGGCTGCGCATGCAAATCGAGGTGAGATAGAAGGAGCTTTTCACGATCTCGGAATACAAAATTAGCTGGAAATATACGGGATGACCTTTTGGGTCATCACAAAACTATTTGAAAACGTATAAAAGCCATTTATTGGGCTAAAAATATCCCTCAATCTACCTTTTTGGTTTACTTATGCCCTTTGACTGTTTGGTTAATGCTGAATTAAACGTAATAATTATTTAAATTTCACGTGGCAATTTCTTATTGGCCAAAATTAAAACATATAACCCATTAGAAAGACCCACCCATATGTATCTACGTACTAACTCACTTCAAACACTAACACGACCTCAATAAAAAGTTCAACTAAAAAAAGGAGGCCCCACTTCTATCAAACTCCATAGAAGTTGCAGCGAACATGTAGACGCAAATTTACTACGTTATTTTCTTTTTCTAGTAATGGCATCCAATTCAATTTACATGATAGACACAAATTGCATTATATTCAATATATATATATTTAATTTAATCATTTTCACATAACGAAAAGATTTTTTCTTTAAATACAAAAAAAAAACCCGGTACCATTGATGCAAACGGATTGAGACACAGGTATATCCCTACCAAAAACGTGACATAGAAGTTATACCCAAAATCTACAAATTAAAGTATACAAATTAAATTAGAATCAATTAATCTTTATCCAATAAAGACGATCACACAAATATTGATCTAACCGGATTACTAATGTCTAAATTAATAATCCTATGATCAAGAAAAAATTTAGATTTAACTATAAGAAACTTGACTCTCATTATCATGATCTCCATCACAATGTCAAGTCTAAAAATTTAATCAAGGACCTTATCAAGTTAATCAAACAAATAATAATAACTATGATAAAAGAATATCAAATTCCATATATTTTTATATCAAATGACATTCACAAAAATATGTTCAAATCATCAAATGTGATATTGGATCTAGGGCATATCTACTATATCCCTAACAATCTCCCACTTGCACTAGAGCCAATCGCCCTTGTACTTCATCCCCAATTTCCACTTGTGCTTGTCAAACTCCTTTACACCAAGGGATTTAGTGAATGGGTCTGCAACATTTTCCTTTCCATCAACCTTTTGAATCTCGACGTCTCCACGTTCAATGATCTCTCTTATCAAGTGATACCTTCGCAGAACGGGTTTGGACTTTTGGTGTGATCTTGGTTCTTTTTCTTGAGCAATGGCTCCAGTATTGTCATACAAAAGTGAAACCGCACCTTCTATTGAAGGAACCACACCAAGTTCAGTTAAGAACTTTTTCATCCATACAACTTCCTCAGTAGCTTCACTAGCTGCTATATATTCTACTTCAGTCACTGAGTCAGCTACTGTAGCTTGTTTGTAACTTTTCCAACTCACTGCACCACCATTTAAGGTGAATACATAACCAGAGATAGATTTGCTATCATCTCTATCTGATGAGAAACTTGCATCAGTATAACCTTCAAGTTTCAACTCAGAATCTCCATAGATGAGGAATTGGTCTTTAGTCCTTCTTAAGTACTTAAGAATGGTCTTCACCACCTTCCAATGTTCCTCGCCAGGATTTGCCTGATATCGGCTAGTCACTCCAAGTGCATAAGCCACATCAGGACGTGTACATGTCATGGTATACAAGATAGTTCCCACTGCACTAGCGTATGGGATCCTGCTCATGAGTTCTCTCTCTTCAGGGCATTTTAGGACAACCCTCCCTACTGAGAGTAATTCCAGTACCAATTGGTAGATAGCCTCTTTTGGAATTATCCATGTTATACCTCTTTAAGATGGTATCAATGTATAAAGACTGGGAAAGTCCAAGAAGTTTCCTAGATCTATCTCTGTAGATCTTTATTCCTAATATATAAGTTGCTTCTCCCAAGTCTTTCATGGAGAACTGTTCAGATAGCAAAATCTTGGTACTTTGCAATGCCGGTATGTCATTCCCTATGAGAAATATATCATCAACATACAACACTAAGGATATAATTGTGCTCCCACTAACTTTTTTGTACACACGAGGTTCTTCTTCGCATCTAACAAAATTGAACTTTTCAATTGTCTTGTTAAAGAGAATATTCCAACTTTGAGAAGCTTGCTTTATTCCATAAATGGCTCTTTGTAGCTTGCAAATTTTATTATGATCAGACGAAGATGTGAAACCTTCAAGTTGTTTCATGTACACATCCTCTTCTAGCTCACCATTAAGGAAAGCTGTTTTCACATCCATTTGCCATATTTCATAATCATAGTATGCTGCTATAGCAAGCAAAATCCGAATTGATTTGAGCATTGCCACAGGAGAGAAAGTCTCGTCATAGTCGACTCTTTCTTTCTGACGATATCCCTTGGCAACAAGACGGGATTTGTAGGTCTCTACTTTTCCATCTGCTCCAATCTTTTTCTTACAAACCCATTTACAACCAATATGTTTTATATCCATTGAAGGTTCAACTGAAGTCCATACTTTATTTTCCTTCATGGATTCCATGGCCTTTTGCCATTTCTCATAATCAGAACTTTGTATAGCCTCTTCATAGGTCTTAGGGTCATCATCATTATGATCAGCCTCATTTGATACATCATCTTGTACCATTAGATTTAATCTAGTTGATATGTGACGTTATCGTGTGGACCTTCTAAGAGGTACTTATGCAACTTGTTCACCTTGTGTTGGATTTGGTTGGTGTTCAATTTGGTTTGGAACTGGTTCATTAACCTGTTCCTGAACTACATTTAGTTCTTGAACATCAACCGTTGAAGATGGCAACTTCCTTGGCAACTTCAAAACATCCAATAAAGGTTCTTCAACTTGGGTCTCATGATCTTTATATTGTGTTGATTCATTAGTTTCTTGAACTTCATCAAGTTCTATGTCTCCATCACAATTTCCTTCTAAAAGAAATTTCCTTTCCAAAAAGGTTGCTCCTATTGCCACAAACACTTTATGGTCAGAAGGGTGATAGAAATAATATCCCATTATTTCTTTGGGATATCCAATGAACCTACATTTATCAGATCTTGAGTCAAGTTTATCAGACTGCATTCTCTTAACATAAGTTGGACAACCCCAAATTTTAATGTGTTTAAGGTTAGGCTTACGTCTTTTCCATATCTCATATGGTGTTGTAGAGACTGACTTAGTGGGAACTTTATTACGTAAGTATGTTGCTACTTCCAAAGCATATTCCCATAAATTTATTGGAAGATCAGTGAACTCCATCATAGACCTCACCATATCTAATAAGGTTCGATTTCTCCTTTCAGACACACCATTGTGTTGTGGTGTTCCTGGAGGTGTCTACTGGGAGAGAATCCCATTCTCTTTGATATATCTAGTAAAATCTTCACTAAGATATTCTCCACCTCTATCAGACCTTAGTACTTTGGTACTTTTACCAGTCTGTTTCTCAACTTCACTACGGAACCTTTTGAACATTTCAAAAGATTCAAATTTTTGTTTCATAAGATACACAAATCCATATCTTGACATATCATCAGTGAAGGTGATGAAGTAAGAATATCCACCTCTAGCTTGAATTTCCATGGGCCCACAAACATCTGTATGAATTAGTCCCATTAATTCAGAAGCTCTTTCTCCACTTCCAGTAAATGGAGATTTGGTCATTTTTCCTTTGAGACAAGATTCACAAGTTGGATATGATTCAAAATCATATTTGTCAAGGTACCCTTCCTTGTACTGTCACACCTCCTTTTTCACCACCCCGGATTAATGAAGGGTAATAAGGGAGTTTTTGCACTTTAAGTGACATTATTCAGATTTGGGATTTATATATTTATTTCAGAGTCGCCACCCGGATTTTTGACGATGCTCCGGGACACCGTGTTATTTAAAAATCCCAAACCGAGGAAATTTAGACTCTGTTTTAATTTGTGTGCGACCAGAAATCCGAGTAAGGAATTTTGTTAACCCGGGAGAAGGTGTTAGGCATTCCCGAGTTTCGTGGTTCTAGCACGGTCGCTTAAATATTAATATTTGGCCTAATTATCTGATTATTTACATGTTTTAAACCTATTGTGCTTTTTAACCTTTTTTCATTTTTTGGCCGCTTTTAAGGATTTATCTTGAAACAAGTCAGGATGACGTGCACTTGTTTGTTTTTGGACACATTATAACTGCGCCACATGAAATGCACCCACAATTACAACATTTGATTTTTATTAAAATTTGAAGTTGAAGACGGGGACATGAGTTGTCGCACCCGAGTGTAGATTACGTAGTCAAGACTATGGTCATGACAGTTTTAAAGTGCCTATTTGAGGTGATGTTTGATTATTCTTCAGGTTTTTCTATTTGAAATAACATTTTAGTTTTAAAATCAATTAGGATGTTTATGGATTTATCTTGGACAAGTTACGATGGCGTACACTTGTTGTTTTTGAACAAATGGCAATCATGTCACATGAGATGCACCCGTAGTTGCTATGCGTTTTATTAGTTGTTTGGAGTGAGGGTCGGGGGCATGAGTTGCCACTCCCGAGTGTAGTTTATGGTAATTTGAGATAATAGTTGATTCTTTTCCAAATTTCAACCTAAAGATGTATTTTTCAACCTAAAAGATATGTGAAAGATTGTTTAAGCTTAAATTTTGAAGGACACAAATCTTGGGCTATGGCCGTATTTAGCCCAAGTTATCATTTAACTCTTTTGGCCA
>ML419284.1:1231-38220 GCA_005239525.1 Nicotiana knightiana | reverse complement strand
GCACGGTCAGAATGAATCTAGACAAAGCTATGGGCAGATTCAAGAACCCACAATTGATTACTCTAACGTTATGTAATCGTACCTCAATTACCGTTATCCTTTGTAACGCCTCATTAATGTCATAATTAGTCATTAATGAGCAACCATAGCAAGAGTTGTACGTTATATCAAGGAATCTCTTATATAAGGGAGGGGAATACAACTTTTAAAGGCATCTGAGTCTCGAATACAATCTACTTTGCTTTTCTATATTTCTGCAATATTGTTTATTATTTATTTTTCTCTATTTCCTTGATTATCAGTAACCCGTGTTCATCCTAAAAACAACTTTAGACAAAGGATTTAATTCTTTGGTTAAACACTTGTTTCCTTGTATTTAATTTCTTGTTAATTATGATATCCATGTTTAGGTTAGATTATTATTTCTTGATGGTTCATTTCATAATTATTTCCCTTTTATGATTAGCAAATATTTCTGGAAGTTGAAGTTTGGTATCTTGGCATCATATTTGACATTAAGTACATTCTCTACATTATTTGTTACTCGAATTTATATTATCATCATTAGATGGTAAGGAAGAGATTAAAAGCACTAAGGGTGATGTCGTGCCATTGCAATTGCTTATTATTATATGGTGAGGAAGAGAGTAAAAACATGGTGAGTGATGTCGTTCCATTTATCTCATGTATTCACTGTTGGATGGTGAGGATGAATGTAAAAAGCATGAAGGGTGATGCCATGCCATTTCATTTGTAACGGCCCGACTGATCGTTTTGAGAGTTAGAGCCCCGATCCCCTAATAACTGCTTTCCCTATGTTTTTTTTACTACTGGGACTTGCCGGAGTGATTAGCTATGAAATTTGGAGAGCTTTGGGACACTTAGTCCCTAATTACGAGTTTAAGCCTTAGAAATCGGACCGTAGTCGGAACTGTGTGAAGACGGGTCCGGAATGGAATTCTGTCAACTCCGTTAGCTCCGTTGAGTGATTTTGGGGCTTGGAGCGCGTCCGGAATGTGTTTTCGAGGTCTGTAGTAGATTTAGGCTTGGATTGGCAAAAGTTAGATTCTTGGCGATTTTGGCCGATAGGTGAAATTTTGATATCGGACTCGGAATGGAATTCCGGGAGTGTCTGTAAGTTCGTGGTGTCATTTGTGACATGTGTGTCAAGTTTGAGGCCATTCAGACTAGGTTTGACGTGTTTCGGCATCGTTTGTAGATTTGGAAGTCCTTAGGCTTGAATACGTGTGTAATCCTCATTTTTGGTGTTATGTGATGTGATTTGAAGGCTCGACTAAGTTTGAATGAGGTTATGGGACCGGTTGGTCATTTTGGTTGAGGTCCTGGGGGCCTCGGGTGTGTTTCGGATGCTCAATGGGTCATTTTTGGACTTGTGGTGATTGATGTTTTGCTGGTGTGAGTGGAGCCCGATTTTCTTCATTGCGATCGCGTGAGGGAGTACGCGATCGCGTAGAGTAAGTTGGAGGCCAGTCAGATTTATGCATTGCGATCGCATAGAATGGAACACGATCGCATAGTGTAGGCATCTTGGTCATCGCATTCGCGTGCGCTAGGACGTGTTCGCGTAGAAGGAGTGAGATAGCAGTAGAGTTGAGCTTTTGCTCTTCGCGGTTGCGTGAGCCCAGTCGCGTTCGCGTAGGGTCTGAGGAGTTAGTACATCACGTTCGCGTGAGTATTTACTCGTTCGTGTAGAGTAAAATTTTGAGGCGCGAAATTTGTTCTTCGCGATCGCGATGGTTCTTCCGCGGTTGCGATTAAGGAAAATCTAGGCAAAATAAAAATGTTCAAAATCGAGGGTTTAAGTCATTTTTTCACAATTTGGACTTGAGAGCTCGGGATTAGGCGATTCTTGGAGGGATATTCACATGGGTGTTTGGGGTAAGTGATTCTTACTTAGTTTCGATTAATTCTCGCTAATCTATGCTTAATTTTATCATCTAATTTCGAAATTGGGGTAAAAATTTGGGAAAAGTTCCTAAGCCGAATTTTTGAATTTTGATCGAGATTTTGGTATCGGATTAGTGTAAAATTGGTATTGGTTAGACTCGTGGGCGAATGAGTGTTCGAAATTTGTGATTTTTACGCGATTCCGAGACGTGGGCCCGGGGGACTTTTTGGGCAATTTTCCTAATTTTGCGCTTTAGCTTCGAATTGATTAGTCAAACTAGTTGCTTGTAGTGATATTAAATTATGTAATTTATTTGAATAGATTCGGGCCTTTTGAAGTTGGATACTCGTGGCAAGAACGTAATTTTGAGTTGATTGAGCAGTCGAGGTAAGTGGCTTGCCTAACTTTGTGTTTGTGACTTTCCCTTAGGATATTTGATACTAATTGTTGTGTGGGCGCCGTGTACGTGAGGTGACGAGTTCGTACACGAGCTGTTATTGCAAAAATCTCATTTTTTTCCCTTCCTAAAACATAAATTGTTTCTCTTCTATGAACTTGCTCTAATATGATATATTGTTTAGCTTAGATTAGGAAAGCATGATTACGTGTTTAAATGCCTACTTGATCTTCTATGCGCCATGCTTAGTTAAGCCCTTATATTTCTTATCTTTGATTAGTATAAACTGTGTAAATTCGATGTTATGCCTGTCATTCATCCTGTATAGCATATTTAAATTGGGACTACAGACGTATTCTCGGAGATCCCCCTGTACTGCATATTTATTTTGGGACTACGGACGTATTCTGAGAGATCCCCCTGTACTGCATATTTATTTTGGTACTACAGACGTAGTCCGGGAGATCCCACTGTACTACATATCATTTGGAACTACGGGATGGTATCCCGGGAGATCCACTTTGGGATGCATTGTGTTGAGCCGAGGAATCTCTTTACTATAAAACTTTATATTATTTTCTTAAACTGCTTACTGTATACATTACCTATCTTTTGTACTATTTTTAAATTTATTTATATAGAAATCCAGTAGAGCCTTAACCTGACCTCGTCACTACTTGACTGGGGTTAGGCTTGGCACTTACTGGGTACCAAATGTGGTGTACTCATGCCCTTTCCTGCACATGTATTCGTGTGCAGATCCGGATACGAGTTATCAGCCTCGTGGTTAGCCATTGCTGCTGATTCTAGGAGACTGCAAGGTAATTCTGCCGCGTCTACAAAATCCTCCGAGTCCCCCTTCTATTCTATTGTTTAGAGTTGTTCCTATGTATTTCCCAGACTTACTTAGAGCTACGTAGTGTTTAGAAGCTTGTGACTTTTTGTGACATTCCGAGTCATTGGGAAAGTATATTTTTGTATGAGCCGAGCGGCCAGTATATTATATTATATCATTACCCTTATTCCCTTTATTTCTTGTGTTTTATTTCAGTTTTTCCCTTAATAGTAGGCTTACCTAGTCGTAAAGACTAGGTGCCATCACGATAGCTTCAGAGGGTAAATCGGGTCGTGATAAGTTGGTATCAGAGCGTCTAGGTTCATAGGAGTCACAAGTCACATGCCAGTTTATTAGAGTCTCGCGGATCGGTGCGGAGACGTCCATTATCTATCTTCGGGAGGCTATGTAACTGTTAAGAAAAATCATTTTTCTTTGATTTCCTTGTCGTGCGAGTTATTGACATAAAATTCTAAAATTCTATTCTATTCTTTCCCACAGATGGTGAGGACTCGTACTGGGAGGACCAACAATCCGACACCCGAGCCCCCTGCCAGTGCCGCAAGAGGCCGGGGTCGGGGTAAAGGATGACCACGCGGTGCAGCCCGAGCACCCGCGAGAGCTGCGGCAGAGGATCCCCCAGCAGCTCCAGCTGGAGGGCCGGCACCAGAGATTCCTATTGCTGCTCCAGACTTCCAGGAGACTTTAGCTCAGTTCATGAGCATGTTCAGCACTCTAGCTCAGGCTGGACTACTTCCGATAGCTCCTGCTACATCTCAGGCCGGGGGAGAGGCACAGACTCCCACAACCCGCATTCCTGAGCAGAGGGGACAGGTTGATCAGGCCCCAGAGTATATTCCTATTCCCCTATTGGCTCTAGTTTAGCATGAGACCAGTGTAGCTGCTTCTGAGGCAGAGCAACTCAGGCTTAAGAAGTACCACCGACCTACTTTAAGCGGACTAGCTTCGGATGATGCTCTATGTTTTCTTGAAGAGTGTCATCGTATTCTCCGCACTATGGGCATTGTGGAGACGAGTGGGGTTTCTTTAACCGCTTTCCAGCTGAGGGGGGCGGCATATCAGTGGTGGCGTTCCTATGAGCTGGGTATTCGGGATGAGGCAGCCTCACTCACTTGGACATAGTTTTCAAAGATGTTTCTGCGAGAGTATGTCCCTTAGAGCCTCAGGGATGCTTGGCGCGCAGAGTTCGAGCAGTTGTGCCAGGGTACTATGACTGTGTCAGAGTATGTAGTCCATTTCAGTGAGTTAGCTTGTCATGCACCGACTTTGGTTGCCATAGTCAGAGAGAGGGTTCATCGCTTCATTGAGGGACTCCACCCCAGTATTCAGACCAGTATGGCCAGGGAGTTAGAGATGGATATCACTTATCAGCAGGCAGTGAGTATCGCCAGGAGGGTAGAGGGCATGTTTGCCAGGGACAGAGAGGAGAGAGAGGCCAAGAGGTCTCGAGAGACTGGTCATTATTCAGGAGCTCGTGCACCAGCAACACGCTATGGTAAGGGTTTTGTGAGTCGCCTTATTCATTCAGCTCTTACAGCAGCTAGCGGTATTCCAGCTCCTCCTAGACCCCAGGAGCCCTATTAAGCACCGCCAGTATCAAGTATGCCTCCAGTTCAAGGTGCTATTACCAGCCAGTCCAGCAGGCCAGGTCCGAGTCAGTCTCATCCATCACGTCCTCTGAGGGGTTGTTTTGAGTGTGGTGACACTCGTCACATGATTAGAGATTTTCCCAGATCCAGGAGGGGCGCACCTCCACAGACTTATCAACCTGCACATGCTCCACCGGGTCCTCCGGTGATTCTTCCAGCCCCAGCTGCCATTCCACCTCCTCAGCCAGCTCGAAGTGGAGGTCAGGGAGGTAGAGGTCTCCTTAAAGGGGAAGTCAGGCCAGGTACTATGCCCTTCCATCCCGTTCCGAGGCTGTTGCTTCAGATTCAGTCATCACAGGTATTGTCCCTGTCTTTCATAGGGATGCATCATATTATTTGACCTAGGCTCTACGTATTCATATGTGTCCTGTTACTTTGCTCCACATTTGGGGATATTTCGGGATTCTTTGAGTTTCCATGTTTATGTATCTCCTCCTGTGGGAGATTCTCTCGTTGTGGACCGCATATATCAGTCGTGTTTGATTGTTCTTAGTGGGTTTGAGATCAGAGCTGACTTGTTATTACTCAGTATGGTAGATTTCGATGTTATCTTGCGCATGGAATGGTTGTCGCCCCATTATGCTATTCTTGATTGTCACACTAAGACTGTGACGCTGGCTATGCTAGGCTTGCCGAGATTAGAGTGGATAGGTACCTTAGAGTATACACCCCGCAGGGTCATTTCCTTTCTTAAGGATCGGCGGATGGTTGAGAAGGGGTGTGATGCGTATTCGGCCTATGTGAGAGATGTCAGTGTTGATATCCCTTCAGTTGAGTCAGTCCCAATAGTGAGGGACTTCCCTGATGTATTTCCAGCTGATCTTCCGGGTATGCCGCCTGATAGAGATATTGATTTCAGCATTGATTTGTTGCCAGAAACTCAGCCCATTTCTATTCCTCCTTACTGCATGGCTCCTCCTAAGTTGAAGAAGCAGTTGCAGGAGTTTTTTGATAAGGGTTTCATCAGGACCATTATATCACCTTGGGGTGCTTGCGTATTATTTGTGAAGGAAAATGATGGTTCTATGCGTATGTGTATTGATTATCGGCAGCTGAACAAGGTTACAGTGAATAACAAGCATCCTTTGCCTCGCATCGATGATTTATTTGACAAATTACAGGGTTCCAAGGTATTTTCCAAGATTGACTTTTGTTCTGGATATCATCAGTAGAAGATTCGGGAGCCGGACATCCCGAAGACTGCCTTCAGGACCAAATATGGTCACTATGAGTTTTTTGTCATGTCATTTGGGCTGACCAATGCCCCAACAACTTTTATGCATTTGATGACAGTGTGTTCCGTCCTTATCTTGATTCCTTAGTCATTGTGTTTATTGACGACATCATGGTATATTCCCAATCATGGGAAGATCATGAGCAACACTTGAGGACCGTACTTTAGACGTTGAGGGAGAAGAGATTGTATGCAAAATTCTCTAAGTATGAGTTCTGGCTTGATTCAGTGGCATTCTTGGGACACATAGTGTCTTATGATGGGATCAAAGTAGATCCGAAGAAGGTGGAGGCGGTGCAGATTTGGCCTAGACTATCATCAGCTACGAAGATCCACAGTTTCCTTGGTTTGGCAGGGTATTACCATCGCTTTGTAGAGGGATTTTCATCTATTGCGGCACCTATGACTAGACTGACCCAAAATGGTGCTCCGTTTAGGTGGACCGAGGAGTGTGAGGAGAGATTTCAGAAGCTTAAGACAACTTTGACTACAGCCCTAGTATTAGTGTTGCCTACGGTTCGGGGTCCTACACTGTCTATTGTGATGCCTCGAGGATTGGCCTTGGAGCAGTATTGATGCATGACGGAGTGATTGCCTACGTGTCCAGGCAGTTGAAGGTGCATGAGAAGAATTATCTGGTTCATGACCTCGAGTTAGCAACTATTGTTCACGCCCTGAAGATCTGGCATCATTATTTGTATGGTGTTCCCTGTGAGATTTACACTGATCATCGGAGTTTGCAGCACTTGTTCAGGCAGAAGGACCTTAACCTACGTCAATGGAGGTGGTTGGAGCTACTGAAGGACTATGATATAACTATAGTGGCCGAAGCCTTGAGTCGCCGGGCGTAGAGTTTGGGGAGCTTGGCATATCTTCCAGCAGTTGAGAGGCCTTTAGCCTTGGATGTTCAGTCTTTAGCTAGCCAGTTCGTAGGGTTGGACCTTTCAAAGCCTAGCCAGGTATTAGCTTGTGTGGTTGCTTAGTCTTCTATTTATGACCGCATCAGAGAGCGTCAGTATGATGACCCCCACCTTCTGATTCTTTAGAACAGGGTCCGGCGAGATGATGCCAGAGATGTGACTATAGAGGATGATGGCGTGATGGGGATGTAGGGCCGGATTTGTGTGCCAATGTAGATGGGCTTCGGGAGATGATTCTTGAAGAGGCTCATAGCTCGTGGTACTCCATTCGTCCGGGTGCCGCAAAGATGTACCAAGAGTTGAGACAGCACTATTGGTGGAGAAGGATGAAGAAAGATATAGTGGGGTTTGTGGCCAAGTGTCTCCACTGTCAGCAGGTCAAATATGAGCATCAGAGGCCGGGTGGTTTACTTCAAAGGTTAGAGATCCTCGAGTGGAAATGGGAGCGGATCACCATGGACTTTGTAGTTGGACTTCCACGGACTTTGAGAAAGTTCGATGCTATTTGGGTGATCGTGGATCGGCTGACCAAGTCATCTCATTTCATTCTGGTGCTGACCACTTATTCTTTAGAGAGATTAGCTGAGATCTATATTAGAGAGATCGTCCGCCTTCACGGTATTCCAGTATCTATCATCTCAGACAGATGTACTCCGTTCACATCACGGTTCTGGAGAGCCGTACAACAGGAGTTGGGCACTAGGGTGGAGCTGAGCACAACCTTTCACCCTCAGACAGACGGGCAGTCCGAGTGCATGATTCAGATTCTTGAGGATATGCTCCGCGCCTGTGTGATGGAGTTTGTAGGGTCATGGGACCAGTTCTTTCCACTCGCAGAGTTTGCCTACAGTAACAGTTACCAGTCCAGCATTCGGATGGCACCATATGAGGCTTTGTACGGTAGGCGGTGCCGGTCCCCAGTGGGTTGGTTTGAGACGTGCGAGGCCCGATTGCTGGGTACAGATTTAGTTCAGGATACCCTGGACAAGGTGAAGGTGGTTCAGGAGAGACTTCGCACAGCCCAGTCCAGGCAGAAGAGTTATGCAGAAGGGAAGGTTCGCGATTTTGCATTTATGACTGGTGATCGAGTTTTGCTGCGAGTATCGCCTATGAGTGGAGTCATGAGTTTCGGGAAGAAGGTCAAGCTGAGTCCGAGGTTCATTGGCCCATTTGAGATATTGCGGTTTGTTGGGGAGGTTGCTTATGAGCTTGACTTTCCTCCCAGCCTAGCAAGAGTTCATCCGGTATTCCACGTGTCTATGCTTCGGAAGTATCACGGTGATTCAACTCATGTATTGGATTTCAGCTCAGTTCAGTTGGACAAGGATCTATCTTATGTTGAGGAGCCAGTAGCCAATTTGGATAGGTAGGTCAAAAAGCTCAGGTCCAAGAACATTGCATCAGTAAAAGTCTAGTGGAGGGGTCAGCCGGTCGAGGAGGCGACTTGGGAGACCGAGGGGGATATGCGCAGCCATTACCCTCATCTTTTCACAGCTTCATGTATGTCTTTATACTCGTTCGAGGACGAACAATTATTTTAAAAGGGGGAGGATGTAACGACCCTGTCAGTCATTTTGAGATTTAGAGCCCTGATCCCCTAATAACTGCTTTCCCCACGTTTGTTCTGCTATTAGGACTTGCCGGAGTGATTAGCTATGAAATTCAGAGAGCTTTGGGACACTTAGTCCCTAATTACGAGTTTAAGCCTTAGAAATCGGACTGTAGTGTGTGAAGACGGGTCCGGAATGGAATTCCGTCGACTCTGTTAGCTTTGTTGAGTGATTTTGGGGTTAGGAGCACGTCTGTAATGTGTTTTCGAGGTCTTTAGTAAATTTAGGCTTGAATTGGCGAAAGTTAGATTTTCGGCTATTTCGGCCGATAGGTGAAATTTTGATATCAGACTCGGAATGAAATTCTGAGAGTGGTTGTAGGTTCGGTGTCATTTGTGACATGTGTGTCAAATTTGAGGTCATTCGGACTAGTTTTGACGTGTTTCGACATCGTTTGTAGATTTGGAAAGAATGTTAAGTCCTTAGGCTTGAATCCGTGTGTAATCCTCATTTTTGGTGTTATCTGATGTGATTTGAAGGCTCGACTAAGTTCGAATGAGGTTATGGTACCAGTTGGTGGTTTTGGTTGAGGTCTTAGGGGCCTCGGGTGTGTTTCAAATACTGAACGGGTCATTTTTGGACTTGTGGTGATTGTTGTTTTGCTGGTGTGAGTGCAGCCAGATTTTCTTCATTGCCATCGTGTGAGGGAGTATGCGGTTGCGTAGATTAAGTTGGAGGCTATTCAGACTTATGCATTGCGATCGCATAGAATGGAATGCGATTGCATAGTGTAGGCAACTTGGTCATCGTGTTCGCGTGGGCTAGGCCGCGTTCTCATAGAAGGAGTGAGGCAGCAGTGGAGTTGAGCTTTTGCTCTTTGCGGTCGCGTTCGTGTAGGGTCTGAGGAGTTAGTGCATCGTGTTCGCGTGATTATTTACACGTTTGCGTGAGTATTTAATAAAATCGGAGTTTTCCAAATCCTTATTTTTGAAAATCAGTAAAACATAAATATTCACCTTTATCGCTCCTTGTTGCGGCGCGCAACCAGCTCCCACCTGTCCACCCTTATTGCTCCTCCCTATATGTATTACCCCTTATTTCTCATGTTGCGGCGTGCAACCCGATCCCACATGTCCACTCTTATTACTCCTTGTTTCAGCGTGCAACCCGCTCCACCAGACATATCATATCAGTTTATTTATAAAAACTTTCACAACATTTTTGTATATCAACAATTATAAACAGAAGCTGTAAAACTCATAAACTTCATCAATTATCATTTCATACGAAGCCAACCTGAATGTATATACATATCGTAACACTGACAACCAGCTCAATCCTTATGTAACACAACAAAACCAAGAGAACAACCAACACTTCCAAATTACTTGAAGCAATGCTTAACAATGAATCAATGAATCCAAATAGACATATAAACCTCAATGATCATGAAACAATTAAGTCCGGAACCAAATAATTAGAAACCGGGGAAGGTATCATGTTTAAAAGATAATTTGGTGGTGCATAGATACTCGTCACCTCACCTATAGACCACACACATGTGAATTCACATAGAATTTAAGTTGGGGATTCCTATTCCCTCAAGTCAAGGTTAAACCAACACTTACCTCAAATTCGCAGGCCACTCACTGCTCAATTACCGCTTTTCCTTTCGAATTTTCCTCTAAATCGCTCGAATCTAATCATAATCAGTTTAATATCATTAAATTATGCTAAAGGAACTAACTTTACTGAAAAAATATTATTTTCTTAAGTTTTCTAAAAAAAAGTTAAAACCCGACCCCGGGCCAACTTGGTCCAAACTCGGGATTCGGACCAAATTACGTTTACCCATTCATCCCTGAGCCCGAATATGCAATTAGTTTCTAAATCCGACCTCAATTTGAGGTCAAAATCCCATTTTTACAAAATTTCCTAATTCTACCCAAACCTTCAATTCTTACCATGAAAATTCTTGATTTTGTATTGAAAAGTGATGAAAATCATTGGGTAATTGAAAGAGATAAGTTTAGAATTGTTTACCAACACTTTGGGGATGAATGTGTGAAGAAAATCGCCTCTAGGTCTTCTTAGTTCGGAAAATATGAAGAAAAAGGGTTGGGGTTCTAATTAAGTGAACCTACTGCCCGACCCTCACACCTGCGGTGCTTGGGCCGCATCTGCGCATCCGCAGGTGCGGACAGGGGGCCGCTTCTGCGGAATGGGACTGGGCCCTTAGGGCCGCATCTTCAGATGGGTTTCCGCTTCTGCGGTCCCAATCCTACGATGAATATTCCGAATCTACGGAACAAGGAATAGTTGGCCAAAGTCGCACTTGCGAGCTCGCACCTGCGGCTCAAGGCTCGTAGGTGCGGGCACACCAGAAATGGTGCATTAGCAGACTTTTTTTCAAGTGTAAAACATCCCGAAGCCTACCCGAAACTCAACCAAACCCTCGGGGCTCTAAACCAAACATGCACGCATGTCTAAAAACATCATACGTACTTGCTCGTGCAATCAAATCATGAAAATAACATTTAAAACTATGGATTTAACCTCAAAACTCATCATTTTTCTCAAGAATACTCAACTTTCACTATTTCTCAACCGAACGTCCGAATCACGTCAAATCAACTCCGATTCTTACCAAATGTCACATATAGGATGTAAACATAATAACAAACCTGTATAAAGCTCCAGAACCAAAATACGGGCCCCGATACCGACAGTTTCAAACATTAATTCATTTCTTTATTTCGTTAAAAATCCATCAAAACAATTTCTTTCACAAATTGATTTCTAAGGCTAGGGACCTCGGAATTAAGTTCAGGGCATACGCCCAAGTCCCATATTTTACTGCGGACCTCCCGGGATCGTCGGAACACATATCTGGGTCCGTTTATTCAAAATGTTGAACAAAATCAACTAAAACCAAGTTTTAAATTCCAAAAATTACTATTTCTCATATTTTCACATAAAAGCTTTCCGGTTTCACGCCCAAACTTTACATGCAAATCGAGGTAATTAAAATTAATCTTTTTAAGGATAATGAGCCTGGAATGGAGTCTTATTTTATAAGATTACCTTTTGGGTCATCACAATCTCTACCTCTAAAACATACGTTCTTCCTCGAACTGACATAGAAAATTACCTGAACTGGAAAACAAGAGGGGATATCTACTCTGCATGTCCGACTCGGACTCCCAAGTAGCTGCCTCAACAGGCTGACCCCTCCACTGAACTTGAGCTGAAGGGTAACTCTTTGATCTCAACTGACGAACCTGCCTGTCTAAAATGGCTACCGGCTCTTCCTCATAAGTCAAATCCTTGTCCAATTGGACAGAGCTGAAATCTAGCATGTGGGACGGGTCACCATGATATTTCCGGAGCATAGATACATGAAATACCGGATGAACTGAGGATAACCCTGGAGGCAACGCAAGTTTATAATCTACCTCCCCCACTCTATCGAGAATCTCAAATGGTCCGATATACCTAGGGCTCAACTTGCCCTTCTTCCAAAATCTCATGACACTCTTCATGGGCGATACCCGAAGTAATACTCTCTCTCCAACCATGAATGCCACATCCCAAACCTTACGATCGACGTAACTCTTTTGCCTAGACTGAGCTGCACGAAGTCGATCTTGTATAATCTTGACATTATCTAAGGCCTCTTGAACTAAGTCTGTACCCAATAACCGAGCCTCTCCCGGCTCAAACCATCCAACTGGCGATCTACACCATCTACCATATAATGCCTCATAGAGAGCCATCTGAATGCTCGACTGATAACTATTATTGTAGGCAAACTCCGTTAACGGCAAAAATCGATCCCAAGAACCTCCAAAGTCGATAACACAAACACGAAGAATATCCTCTAGAATCTGAATAGTACACTCGGGTGCCCAACTCTCGCTGAACTGCTCTCCAAAAGTGCGAGGTAAACTACATACCTCGATAAGAAATGATAGACACGGGCATACCGTGAAGGCGAACAATCTCTCGAACATATATCTCTTCCAACAGCTCCGAAGTATAATTACTTGCCACTAGAATGAAATGTGACGATTTAGTCAACCTATCCACAATAAACCAAACAACGTCGAACTTCCTTTGAGTACGTGGGAGTCCAACAACAAAATCCATAGTGATACGCTCCCACTTCCACTCAGGAATCTCTATCTGCTGAAGTAAACCACCGGGTCTCTGATGCTCGTATATCATCTGTTGGAAATTCAAACAATGAGCCACATAAGTAAAAATATCCTTCTTCATCCTTCGCCACCAGTAGTGCTGTGGCAGGTCCTATACATCTTGGCAGCACCCGGGTGAATAAAATACTTAGAAATGTGAGCTTCTTCAAGAATCAACTCATGAAGGCCATCAACATTAGGCACACAAATACGACCCTGCATCCTGAAAACACCATCATCTCCAACTGTAACCTTCTTGGCACCACTGTACCGAACTGTGTCCCTAAGGACCATCAAGTGCGGGTCATCATCCTGCCGATCTTTGATACGCGTGAAAAGGAAGACCGAGCAATTGTACAAGCTAGAACATGGCTGGGAGAAATATCCAACCTAACGAACTGATTAACCAACGTCCGAATATCTGAAGCTAACGGTCTCTCACCAACTGGAATACATGCAAGTCTGCCCATACTTACTGCTTTCCTACTCAATGCATTGGCCACCACATAGGCCTCTCCCGGATGATACAATATAGTGACATCATAATGTTTCAATAATTCTAACCATCTCCTCTGTCTAAAATTAAGATCCTTTTGCTTGAGCAAGTACTGGAGGCTACGATGATCCGTGTAAACCTCACATGGCACGCCATAAAGATAATGCCTCCATATTTTCAATGCATGAACAACGGCTACCAAATCTAAGTCATGGGCAGGATAATTCTTCTCATGAATCTTTAACTGTCGAGACACATATGCTATCACCCTGCCCTCTTGCATCAATACCGCTCCCAACCCAACAAGGGAAGCATCATAATATACCGTGAAAGATCCTGAACCTGATGGTAACACCAATATCGGTGCTGAAGTCAAGGCTGTCTTGAGCTTCTGGAAGCTCGACTTACACTCATCCGACCATTTAAATGGGGAACCCTTCTGAGTCAATCTCGTTATTGGGGCTGCTATAGACGAGAACCCCTCCATAAAACATCGGTAGTATCCCGCCAAATCTAAGAAGCTCCTGATTTCTGTGGCTGAGGTGGGTCTAGGACAGCTCTTTACCACCTTTATCTTTTTAGAATCTACCTGAAAACCCTCTGTTGATATGACGTGACCCAAGAAAGCTACCAAATCTAACCAGAATTCACACTTTGAAAATTTTGCATACAACTGATTATCCCTCAAAGTTTGGAGTGTTATACGGAGGTGCTGCTCATGCTCCTCCGGGAGTATATAAGAATATCATCAATGAACGCGATTACGAAAGAATCTAGATAAGGCTTGAAAATTTTATCCATCAAATC
This sequence comes from Nicotiana knightiana, assembly GCA_005239525.1. Lineage (NCBI taxonomy): Eukaryota > Viridiplantae > Streptophyta > Magnoliopsida > Solanales > Solanaceae > Nicotiana > Nicotiana knightiana. Next base: position 24,206 of record ML419284.1, on the reverse strand, counting down.
CATAAAGGTTGCTAGGGCATTAGTCATGCCAAAAGACATCACCAAAAATTCATAGTGCCCATACCTTGTTCGAAAGGTTATTTTAGGAACATCGGTCGCCCTAATCTTCAACTGATGGTAGCTCGATCTCAGATCAATTTTTGAAAACACACTGGCACCCTGAAGTTGATCAAATAAATCATCAATTCTCAGTAATGGATACTTATTCTTGATAGTAACTTTATTCAACTGTCGGTAATCTATACACATTTTCATCGATCCATCCTTCTTCTTTACAAACAAAACCGGTGCACCCCAGGCCGAGACACTAGGCCTGAAGAAACCTTTATCAAGAAGGTCTTGCAACTGTTCTTTCAATTCTGGTGGGGCCATCCGGTATGGAGGAATAGAAATGGGCTGAGTGCCCGGAGCAACATCAATACAAATATCGATATCCCTGTCGGGTAGCATCCCCGACAGGTCTGTAGGAAACACTTCGGGAAACTCCCGAACAATAGACACTGACTCCATTGAAGAAATCTCGGCATCAAAATCACGGATATGAGCCAAATAAGCCAAACATCCTTTCTCAACCATGCGACGAGCCTTGGCATAAGAAATCACTTTGCTGGGAGAATGACCAGAAGTCCATTTCCATTCTAACCGAGGCAATCCCGGCAAAGCTAAAGTAACTGTCTTGTATTGAGAGTCCAAGATGGCATAATAAGGTGACAACCAATCCATGCCCAATATGACATCAAAATCGACCATGTCAAGAAGCAAAATGTCTACACTAGTTTCAAGACCCTCAATAATGACTATGCACGAACGATATACACGATCTACAACAATAGTATCCCCCACTAGCGTAGACACATAAACAGTGACACTCAAAGAATCACGGGGCACAACCAAATACGAGGCAAAATAGGATGACACATAAGAATAAGTAGACCCCAGATCAAATAAAACTGAAGCATTTTTGTTACAAACTCAAATGGTACTTGTGATAACTGCATCAGAGGACTCTGCCTCGGGTCTGGCTAGAAATGCATATAATCGGGGCTGGGCCCCACCACCCTGAACTGCGTCACCGGGAGGACCCCTGACAGGTGGTCCTCCACCTCTAACGGGCTGTCCTCCACCTCTAGCAGGCTGACCTACACCTCTAACATTCTGACCTCTACCTCTAAGTACCTGACCCGTACTTCTGGGTGGCTGGGCAAGTGGTGTTGTAGCTGGTGCCGGAACTATAGCACGAGAATTCAGGTACTGAGGCTGATTACCCAAAAATTTTGGACAAGATCTCTGAATGTGCCCATATTCACCACACTCATAACAACCATTCTGATACTGAGGCTGACCCTGACGAACCGACTGACCACGGTAATAACTTTGAAGAGGAGGTGCTCTGATCGGGGCTGACTGATTAGAATAAGTCAAGTAAGATCCACGACCACCTGAAGCACCATGGGATGTCTGAAGTGTTGAATTAAATAGCCTGGAAGAATGGCCTCTATCCTGAGTATATCCGCCTCCAAATGAGGCACTGCTGAATCTACCGGAATGACGAGGTCTCTTGTCTGACCCTTGACCTCCCATCCCGAGAACCGTCTCAACTCTCCTGACCACATTGGCCGCATCTTGAAATGAAATCTCTGTCCCTGTCTCCTTAGCCATCTGCAACCTGATGGGCTGGGTAAGTACCTCAATAAATCTCCTAACCCTCTCCTCTCTATGGGCAATAAAAGAATATCATGCCGAGCCAAATCGACAAAACGATTCTCATACCGGGTAATTGCCATGCCACCCTACTAAAGACGCTCAAATTGACGACGCTTCTCTTATCTGGTAGTGATAGGCAAAACTTTCTCTAAAAAGAGGTAAGAAAATTGATCCCAAGTCAGAGCAGGCGACTCAACTGGTCTAGTAAACAAATAATCCCTCCACCATTTCTTGGCAGAACCAGTCATCTGAAACACAACGAAGTCGACCCCATTGGTCTCCAAAATACCCATATTACGAAAAACCTCATGACAGCTGTCCAGATATTCCTGAGGATCCTCTGAAGTAGCACCACTAAAGTGAACAGGGAAAAGCTTGATGAACCTGTCCAATCTCCACAAAGCATCGAAAGTCATAGCTGCCCTCTCAGCAATCGGGGCTGCAACAACTCTCTGAACTACCCCAACTGAGTTGGCTGCAGGGGTCTGAACCTGAGGAGTAATCTAATTAGGAGTGTGGGTAATAGGAGTCTGGACCCCTCCTCTAGCCTGAGATACGGCTGCTGCAACAGGGAGTGCGCCAGTCTGGGCTACACTCTCCATAAGGCCCACTAATCGGACCAAAGCATCCTGAAGTACCAGTGTAGCATTGAACCCCTCTGGGACTTGAGTTGGTCCCGCTGGAGTAGTCTTAGTTGAATCCCCCTCATCAATCTCAATCTGGCGCTCCGCAGCTGGGGCTGCAGTATGAGCAACGAGTTGAGTCCTGCCCTTGCCTCGGCCTCTGACGCGGCCTCGGCTTCTGCCCCTAATAGGAGCTGTTGTTGCTGGATGATCGGATTGTTGGTTAGCGGAAGAAGAAGAACGTGTTCTCGCCATCTGCGAGAGAGTAGAAGAGTTCAATCAGTATTTGAGATACTAAGAATCACACGATAGAATAGAAATAACAACTGAGTTTGTTCCTAACTTCATAGCCTCTGTGAGATAAGTACACACGTCTCCATACCGATCCCTCAGACTCTATCAATCTTGTTCATGAATTGTGAGACCTATGCAACCTAGTGTTCTGATACCAACTTGTCACGACCCAAATTCCCAATCCACAGGATCGTGATGGCACCTAACACAATACTTTCTAGGCAAGCCGATGTTAAAAATTTATTAACCATTTTCGTTTTAAAGTTCACTTATATATAACAGAACAATTTAAAAGTAAATAATCATTTACTCCTAACACGTCGGATATATGCGGGTGTTACTGGACATTCGAGCGAGTGTTGATTCATCCATCGTGGATCTTTGGAGTTAGAAAGGTAGCTGCATGGCGATCGCAGCCTTTCTCTCTTCCCTCCTATATTCCCTTAGTTATTTTGTTAGATTTTCCAGATTGTATTGGTCTTATATATATATATATATATGAGGTATAGGGAAAGGTTACGACGTTATATGCGTACCACCACCTGATCAGCTGGCATACATTGATGATTTCGCCCACAGAAGCCGAGATAATATGATGGGATGACCTAATAGGCTTGATGACGTTATGTAGGCATATACCCATGATGGTATGATAAGAAAGATATGTTACGTTGGTACTCGGTTGAGTAAGGCACAGGTTGCCCGTCGCAGCCCATCAGTTTGGGTTGTGAGAAAAGTGGTATCAGAGCAGTTCTGTGCTAGGGAGTCAACAAGCCGTATCTAGTAGAGTCTTATTTATGGGTGTGTTGTACACCACGCTTATAAGCATGAGGCTACATGGCATAGGACTATTACTCTTTCTTCTTACTCTAGATCGTGTGGTAGAGCTCATTTGTAAGAATTCAAACTCCTAAATTCTATTTTATTCGTAATACAACAATACCTACATCTAGAAAGCCAGTTGGTAAGATATTGAATGTGGTTGTGGAGGAGTTGAGTTAGAGGAACTCGATTTTGCATCATGCTTATGATGAGTAAATGTGCGGTCTTCAGCAGATCATGTGTGTACTAAGACGTGTAAGCTTCTTGATAAGGAGCCCTAAGGCATGAATACCTATCCACCCATATGGTAAAAATCAATAAGAGAATCAAAAGGTAGATAGAAGTTTCAAAAAGTAAAAGAAGCAATGTGAAGAAGGGTACGAGGTACCCAGTTAGTGAAGATTATCAGTATTTACAATTCAAACAGATAAATATAAGCATTTCGAGTTACTTTAAATAGTAACAGAGATATATACAATTAGCCACACACATCTCAGTTATGCCCTATGAGAGCTAACAAATATTGTTTAAGAGAAGAATAAGATACATGATCTAGTTAGGGTTAGAGTAACCCAAAATAGAGGATGGATTGTTATCATTAGCTAACATTTCCAAAGGATAGTGCAAATGTGCTAATATATCTCATTGTAAGACACCCAGATGGTGAACTCTAGAATAGTACATCCAGATATGAATAATAGAATATTCAGAAATTTCAAAAGATATGCAGCGGAATCCTAGAAGAGATAAATATTTATCTTAGTATGACTCCCACCCCTAGTAAAAAAAGAGAGATATTAGGCACCCCGAAGAGAAAATGAGATGAAGCAAGGGGAGCTAAAAGTGAAATAACGTTTTGTTGAAGTTTTCAGAATAAAGTGATAGATAGAAAATACTAGTCGGAGCATAAGAATAGAGTAAATAAAGCATTATGAGTAATATGTGATAAATGGGTGATAGCGGTAAATCAAAATATGACAGAATGACAAAGTCTATAGTCAAGTGAAAGAAAAGACAAGAGGTGGCATGCCTTGAGATAATAAAATTGTATAAGCCATAAAGTCATACCCTCATTTTGAGAAATGAGTTGGTGACTCGAACGTGATCACCAGAAGACTAAGTTAGACCCCCAGAGTAACAGAAATCAGTATGGGCAAGTGAACAAGATAAACTAAACATGAATTAGGGATCAGATGATTGGATAATAGTCGGCATCGTGATAATTTTAGAGATAGAATTCCGATAATAATAGAATGGACGACAAAAGAATAATATGTAAAGTTCATTCAAGAAGACGCCTCCCTAAGGCAAGCACTATGTGTAGAGTTAAGCTTAAAGGACTAAGTGTGCCAGTTACACTAGGTGTCACCCTTGTGCGTAAGGAATTCAGTTATCCCTGGTACATAAGTTTTACTGTAAGGCGAGTAAGGGTTATTGATGATGTGTAAAGACGCCAAATATGAAGAGGTAAAACTTTTGTAGGTAGATCGTCGTAGAACTAAATCTTAGTACTGCCCTAAAGCGGGGAAGATGGTATGATGTGGTATTAAGTCAGAGTTAAGTGGTTTAGGTAATTGTGGAATGGTAAAAGGGGAATGTGTTAAAAAGGCGTAAGGATGAGGTTGCATTTATTCAGATCCTACAGATGTTGCGAAACTAGAACGTTATGCAAGCATGATGTCGGGGACACTTGATAAATAAGTGCGAATGGACACTTGATACATCAGGAGCTAGCGAGAGAGGTAAGTTAAGACAAAGGACATATCCCAAGAGAAATAACACGGAATACAGATATGATAATGGACCAACGAGTAGTTAGTAGTTGATTCAGGAAGAGCCTAGTTATGGCTAGCCAAGAGGATACAGACAAATCAGCAGATTGTGCAAGATAAACAAAGTGAAGCCTAACATAGTGAATTCAGTCTCGTAAATATGACGTCATAATCCTTGAGAAATATTCAGATAGGAGTTTGGGTAGTTAAAGGTACCATATAAGTATTACGAAAATAAAAGAGAGTGCCGCTGGGAAGACAGTAAAAAATTTAAGTTCAGAAGCAACCTTATGAGCACAAGGGCGCAGAGGTAAGTAACTTGAAATAATTATAATCGATCAAGGACATCAAAAACTCCTTCCGGTATACGATGTAATATGCTCGCAGCTTTACATGAGTCATAGAGTCTCCCCTAAGTACTACAAAGAAATACTAGCTGAGGAAATAAGAAAGAAGGCTTCAACCTAAGCATAGTAACATAAAGAAGAAATGGTCTTGTAACAATAGTCTCACTACAACATTGTATGCACTTCATAAGAAAGTGGCACATATAATGGTTAATGAACGGGAAGAAGAACAAAAAATCAAAAGTGATATTTGAGATCATATGTGTTACATGAAATTCCAGTATTCGTGGGTTATAAATTAAGGCAAGTATTCATGCAACAAGTGGAACAAAAAAATAGAAAAAGTAATTGCTCACATTTAAAGACAACTGAGAAGGCACGAAAGGAAATTTATGATTCTGGCAACTTAATGGAAGGTTGCGAGTAGTATGAACAGATATGTGTTGGTCGCAAGATAAAGTATCATAGAGAGACAAGGTTTTTGGTAGATAGGAGTAAGGATAAGAAAGGGTGAGTGAGAAGGTGACGATAATAGGCAATTCCTCGGGATTAAACCCATCAAAACAAGAAAACTGATGGTTTCCGTATATTATAGAAATCTCAATATAGTTTGAATTAACTCGGAGGAGTCTAAGACTAAGAGCATTTAGAAGAGATGGAATTCTGCCCTGGTAGTACAATAAGGGTGTAATGTTGATAAATGACAAGAGAATGACGTTTAGGCCTTCGATTGAGTAATGATTCATAGAGAAGGGATTTCATGACTTGCACGTGATTAGAATACCCATTATAAGATAAACCACGTTGGGATACCATGAAATATGTTTATTGAAGTATAGTATCGTCCCTAGGTGGATCAAGAAAATAACTTCAGATGTTCCCTGATGTGATGTGAGCCCTAGTGACAATGTATTATGTAAGAGTTTTCAAGTTATAAGTGGCAGATTATGGATCAACATTATGGTTAATAAACAATAGATGGATAAAAGTTCCAAAGTGTGTGATAAGGTTTGGTTGTCATTCTTAAGATGAACAGTATTGAGGAAACATTAAAGGACTTAGATCTATACATATAGGATAAGCAACGAGAGAGTAACTTGGAGTTGGGTAGTAGATCTCGGTAATAATAAATCGAAGTAAGTGTTATGGTATAGTCTGACCTACCTACATGCAGTAAATAAATAAGCATAGATAATCGAGACTATGAAACAAGATATAGAAAAAGTCGTAAGTTCGACAAAGTACTGAGCGAATAACTTCAGTACACCTATAGATTCCCAGAGGTACAACTTGTCATAGTTTTTGTATATGTTCACAAAGTGAGGCCTAGAGATTTGCTAAAAGCTTGAGGAAAAAGGAGAGAAGAGTCCCATAGGCGCACATACAAGGTCAGATTAGTACAAGCTGCACCACAGAAGGTAGCAAGTCATGGTGTGAGAAAGAGCCCTAAAGGGCGGGAATCCCCTGCCCTTGGATTTATTCACAGAACAGCGGCCTAGATAGCAAGGATAATATTAAAGTATTTATAAGAGATATAGGTTATGAGACTGATAAGTGCACCAGTCAACATTCGAGGTCGAATGTTCCAAAGGGGGAATGATGTTACACCCCATGTTTTTGTACGTGAGAGTACGTCGTAAGTAAATTGATGTGAGCTCATAAATGAGATCAACTTAAAGTTCATAAAATAAATTAATCATGTTATCTTAGAGGTTACAAATCTTTATGATCATGAATAACAAGAACCAAGAGTGTTGGAAGGCTTAGAAGCTAAACGAATTGAAGAAAATAAGTTTCGTTGAAAGTCGACAAATTTGGAATGTTATAACATGTACTTTAGGGGCGAGACTAGGGTGCTTAACATGATAATGATGTTATGTTATGAGTTAATTTAGTAGTATGATATTCGTGTGCTACGTTTGGAAGTCAAGCAAGTTGTGGAACAAAGTTGGCAAAGGTCATAACAAGTTACATTTAATGTGCTGAATATTATGTCAAATGTTGCAGAGATTTTCTCCTAATATACTTGGAATTACAGGATTATAAGCATATCAAATCGAATATCTACGGGTATATCATCTAACGCATTAAAGCGTTCGTCGATACGACATCGGAGTAGAGAGATATTCACATTTTTGCGATATTGTGCAAGCAGCTCCCAATGGGACATACTTAGGCGGTGGTCAACCTACTTCACTTTAAAAATCATTTGAACGCCTATTTTTTTTCTCATTTAGACTCAACCTCATCTCCAAACTTCTCCTAACCCTCCTAAACATGTACCATAAGGGTTTGAAAGGGAATCCAAGTGATTAAACCATATTTCAATATCAAAAGTTAGTTCTAGTGACAACACCTCTTTGAGGTTGTGTTTTCATTAAGGATAGTTGTGGGATGTATTTGACTGAAATTTCAAGTGGTTGTTGTTGGTTTAGCTATGTATAATACTATACAACATGTCCTTGCTGTTGTTTGTATGTTGGTTGCATTATTTGAACAAGATACTACAAAATAAGACTTAAAATAGTTTGAGATGTTATTGTTCTTAATGGACTGTTTTGGGAAGGTTGTTTCCATGAATTTTAAATGGTTGGAAACCTTGGAAAGTGACTTTTTTATGCTGTTGTTTTCATGAATATGTTGTCTACATGTCAAACTTACTATTGATATTGTGAATAAAAAGAAAAAGGACAACATGACAATTGAAAGTTGTACTGGTTGTTATTGTTGGATTGTTGGGTTGTTTGGGTGTGTATTAGGTGATTAATAGGAGGTTGGAAGTACTATTTTACTTGTTATCATGCTGGACATGTTGTTAAGTTAACTAATGTATGATAACGGGGTTGAAGGGCGCTAAAGGGATTCAATCCGAGTTTTCCGCTCGTAGTGATTTATTGATGACTTATTAATAAAATATTTTGTACCCTATTGTTGATGTTTTTCTTATTGTATTGCTCTGGTTGTTGTTTTTGGTATATGGTATTAGAGGAGGCCCTTGTTACAGGGAAGAAAGTAAAAGCAAGAAGGGTGATACCATGCCATTGCAATTACATTATTACTATTATATGGCGAGGAAGAAAGTAAAAGCACGAAGGGAGATGTCGTGTCATTTATTCATTATTACATGGTGAGAAAGAGAGTAAAAGCACGAAGGGTGATGTCTTGCCATTCATCTCATTTATTCACTGTTGTATGGTGAGGGTGAGAGTAAAAATCATGAAGGGTGATGATGTGCCATTTCATTTCACTTATATCATCATTTCATGGTAAGGACGAGATTAAAATCACGAAGGGTGATTCCGTACCATTTTCATATCATTGGTTCACCTAATTTCATTGGTTGATGATTTACTTGGCTATTTCGTAATTTCATACATTACTTTTATATTTTCCCCTTTTGCATGTCCCTCCTAGTTGTACGTTACCATCATCTGTTATTATTCCTCTCTATATATACTTGTACAAGTTTATTTACATAGGTGTCATGTCATAGCCTCGTCACTACCTCGTCGAGGTTAGGCTCAATACTTATGGAGTATATTGAGTCGGTTGTACTTATACTATACCTCTGCACTTCTTGTGCAGATACTGGTATTGATCCCCGAAGTACGTGAGGTGCGTCAGCTTGGATCATTGCATATGGAGACTCGAGGTAGATCTGCTGGTGTCCGCAGACCTTGAAATCCCCTTCCTTTTCCTGCTTTTACTATTCATTTCCTTCGAAATAGTTGTATTTATTTTAGACTTTATTTGTAGACTTCTAGCTGCTCATGTACTCGTGACTCCGGATTTTGGGAGTAGATATTATCACTTGACTTATATTAGTACTATGTTAGATTGGGTTTCTATTTCTCACTATATATCATCATTGTGTTTTTAACTGTTAAAAATTGGCTATTTAATTATCTCACGTCGACTTGCCTAGCAAGTGGAAGTTAGGCGCCATCATGACCCTGAGGTTGGGATTCCGGGTTGTGACACACTAATAAAACTAAGAAGGGTCCATCCTTCCTCTAAAGATATCCACTGCAAATTTTCCCTGAACAACTCCATTCGCTTTCCATTAAGTTGCACCAATGGCATATCAGTTAGGAGGAAGTCAATGACCTTCACTGCATAGGCTCCACTGCTTTCACTATAATAATCAGAGACACAATTAGTTATTAAAAAAAACCAAAAGAATGAGTAAAACATAATCGATGGTACATTTAATTCACCTTTGCTGAATGGATGGCACATCCATAATACGCTCCCAGGACCATTTCTTCGTAAGCACATCTTGGACTAAGTTTGTAAATTGTCCAGTTTTCATCAAAATCCTAGGCATCATAAGTGCGAGGGGTTGTACAAGTTTTTGTAGTTTAGCATCATCATACAAAGTGATATTGCTATTGTAAATTCGATTCAAACCCTCTGTCAAGTGGAAAATAACATGTACAAAATACTTGATATCAATTTTCCACACATAGTACACCACCTTAGCCTTGCACCACTCCATGACCTCAGGTTCTAGCATACTTCCTTGAGGATATAGCATCAGGGGTGTAAGACACAAGTCTTGGCAAGCATCAATGGTTTGACAAAATTCCAAATCCTTTCCCTCCTTACTGGCATCCTCCTTGATCTTATCTCATACATTGCACATGTTGTTGCATAATGCAACATTCATAACAACATGACTACGGGCATAAAGGCGTGAACGACTTATGTTTCGTACATGCATCAGTGCCAAAAGTTCCTCCACACGCTAAATATTATAATAATTTATACGTTAAATATAGAGCTACTAAAAAATATAAAAACGCATAGTGATTAAGGGACTTACAAAAACTAAAACGGATGGGTTAGCACCGCACAACTGCTCAAAAAACCTCCAACCATAGCTGTCAGTCAAGAAGTTTCTTGAAAACTTCTCCTTCTTGTCAAACTGTTCACAGAATAGTTTCTTATCTTCTTCCGAAACAGGTTTGAGTACGTCTACCTTTGGTTTGTTCTTCTTGATTTGTTTTAGCTACCTCATCTTGCTTGCAGAAATTGGAGCATTCATCAATCTTCTTTGAAATATTGTAACCATGTACCAAGGTGACTCAACTACTTTAGAAGGGATCTCAGTATGATTGTGCATCACCTCAAGTATCTTCAACACCTTATCCAACTTTTCATTCATAACCCTCAACTCTTCGCGCATGTCTGTATCACTTGGCTGAGCATTGCATATCCTGCATGGTCCTTCTCTACCAGTATCAGAAAACCACCAACTAGTGGTGAATCGGGAATACTCCCACCCAAAGGGTCATCATCAGCAAAGTCAACTACATCATTAGTCTCTAAGCTCACTGCACCAGGTGACTTTTTAATAGAAGTCACTCATTCCAAATCAACCGCTAGCTGGTCGATTATAGAATCCGCTACCTGTCACACCTCCTTTTTCCAGAGGGGATATGGGAGTTTTTCCAATTTAAGTGACACTATTCGAAATGGGATTATTTATTTATTAGAGTCGTCACTTGGGATAATTTTATGGTGTACCAAGTCATCAGTTTATTTTAAATCCCAAATCGAGGAAATTTGACTCTATTTTTGGTCTGCAAACACAGAAGACTGGGTAAAAATTTTTGTTAACCCAGGAGAAGGTGTGAGGCACTCCCGAGTTCCGTGGTTTTAGCATGGTCGCTCAACTATTAATAATTGGCCTAATTATCTTATTTAATACATACTTGGAACCTATTGTGCATTTTTTTACTTTGTAACCCTTTTTTTATGGAATTTGTTTGAACAAGTCACGATGTCGCACACTCGTTTGTTTTTGTACACACTGCGAATCGCGCCACGTGAAACGCACATGAGATTTACAACATGTTGATTTTATTACTATTCAAAGTTATGGTCGGGTCACATGAGATGCAAAAACAGCCAAGGCAAGAATAAACCACCTAACTTCGATAAATACAGGGAAAGAAATCAAAAAACGGGAATAGGGTTTCGATTTTAGATCTAAAATTCAATGAATTCTAATAGAAATTGAGGGGAATTAATGGTGGACTGGTGATGAGAGGGAGGTTCAGATTATATGGTGAGGTTTTGGGGTTGGTTGGCGACGGACCGCCGCCATGGGTGATTTCTGGCGGTGGTGGAGCGGCTAGGGTTTTAGAGATGAGAGAGATGAAGAAGATGAGGGGTTTGAGGGGTTAGGGTGTTATTCGAACAATTAAATGGGGTGAGGGTGGATAGTTCTTGGTCGTCGGATGGATTGATCGAACGGTGGAGTTCAATCGGGTGAACGGCGTCGTTCGGTTAAGTGGGGAAGCTGGACTGGGTAGGGGAGCTGGGTTGGGCGGATTCGAAGAACCTTTGGGCCACTGAAGTTGTTTAGCCCAAAATCGGACCAACAACACCATCTTTCTTCCTTTTTCCTTGATTTTAAAATCCTATAAAATTAATTAAAAACCTAAACCAACTCCTAAATCAAATCTAATATGTAGAATTAACTCAATATTTATTTCTACATTAGATAATTAATTATCTTAAAACTAAAGAAAGGAAAATACTAATTTTAAAACTAAAAAACTAAATATTGAAAATGACCATTTTTTTGGTGATTTTTGTTTAATAATGCAATTAATAAACAACTTAAATCCTAAAAATGCTAATAAAACCCAAAAAGGCTATGAATGAAATTTTGACACTTTTATAGCATTTTCTTGTGATTTTAAAATATTAAATATGCAACTAAATACAAACTACAATTAATAAGAAATTCCTAAAAATTCTATAAAAATTAAAATATTTAAAACAAATCTATTTTTGTAAATTCCTAGGAGTATTTTTAGTTGGGCAAATATTACGTGCTCACAGCTGCCCCTCTTTGCTCGGAAATACGAAGAGTTTTCGGGCAAAGATAAAGTCAGCAATTACGAGCAATTTTTGCCCGTTTGGATACTCCATGGGAAGTGTTTTGAAAAAGTTTGAACAAACCTTGCTTTCGAGGTTGCGTACATATCCTTGGCTATAAAGGAATCATGTCAGTGTAGTTCTGGAAATTTTGGTTGCTGGGACTACCGAAAAACTGTGATTTCACTACTATTGGTGTTGTTACTGCTGTTACTTCTTGCTGAACTCCTTATTACACCAAGATCAAAACGAAAAGAAACTAGACAAGCCTATCAGCTATGAGTTACAAGATTCCCATATATAAGTCTTCTAAGGCTTGATCTTGAATCTTCTACACTCTTGTTGTGCATCTCGAACTGTCGACTCGCATTCTTGAGGCGAGCTTCTGCTACCTCTAACTTGAATTGAAATAAATTTCCTCATTATCCTTGTGGGCCTCTGTCAATGACTTGAACTTTGAAACTTGAAATGAATTCCCTCGTTCTCCAGGTGGGCGCCTACAACTGACTTAAAACTGAAATAAATTCCCTCATTCTCCAAGTGGGCGCATGCTAATTACTTGAAACTTTGAAATGAATTACCTCGTTCTCCAGGTGGGCGCCTGCTAATTACTTGAAACTTTGAAATGAATTCCCTCGTTCAACTTTGAAATGAATTCCCTCGTTCTCTAGGTGGGCGCCTGCCAATGATCTAAAATTTGAAATGAATTCCCTCATTCTCCAGGTGGGCGCCTGCTAATGACTTGAACTTGAAATAAACTCCCCCATTCTCCAGGTGGGCGCCTGCCAATGACTTGAACTTGAAATAAATTCGCTCATTCTCCAGGTGGGTGCCTGCCAATAACTTGAAACTTGAAATAAATTCTCTCATTCACCAGGTGGGTGCCTGTCAATGACTTGAAACTCGAAATAAATTCCCTCATTCTCCAGGTGGGCGCCTTCCAATGACTTAAAACTTGAAATGAATTCCCTCGTTCTCCAGGGGCGCCTGATGCTGACTTAAAACTTGAAATAAATTCCCTCGTTCTTCAGGTGGGAACCTGATGCTGACTTAAAACTTGAAATAAATTCCCCCGTTCTTTTGGTGGGCACCTGATGCTGACTTAAAACTTGAAATAAATTCCCTCGTTCTTCAAGAGAGCGCCTGATGTTGGCTTGAAATTTTAAATGAATTCCCTCATTCTCCAGGTAGATGCCTGATGCTGACATAAAACTTGAAATAAATTCCCTCGTTCTCTAGGTGGGCGCCCGATGCTGACTTAAAACTTGAAATAAATTCCCTCATTCTCCAGGTGGGCGCCTTCTTCTCACTTGAACTTGAAATAAATTCCCTCATTCTCCAGATGGGCGCCTACCACTAACTTGAACTTGAAATAAATTCCTTCATTCTCCAGGTGGGCGCCTTCCAATGACTTAAACTTGAAATGAATTCCCTCATTCTCTAGGTGGGCGCCTGCCACTGACTTAAAACTTGAAATGAATTCCCTTGTTCTCCAGGTGGATGCCTGCCAACTGACTTAATACTTGAAATGAGTTCCCACGTTCTCCAGGTGGGCGCATTCCAATGACTTGAACTTGAAATAGATTCCCTCATTCTCAAGGTGGGCACCCACCAATGACTTGAACTTGAAATAAATTCCCTCATTCTTCAGGTGGACGCCTGCCAATGACTTGAAACTTGAAATAAATTCTCTCATTCTCCAGGTGACCGCCTGCGATCACAACAACATAAACAAAACAGAGAAACTTTCCTGCCCCAGTTTGTACCAGGAACATTCATGAGTGTTAGTTGAATCCCATTATCCAGGAAGGTCCTGAAAGTTTAAAATTAGATCCCATTATCCAAGAGAGTTCTGAAAGCTTGAAAGATAAATTTCATTATTCGGAGAAATGTTGTAAACTTAAAACTAAATCCCATTATCCAGGAGGGTCCTGAAAATTTGAAACTAAATCCCATTATCCAGGAGAGTCTTGAAAACTTAAAACTGAACTTACCTGGAACATGCTTTCTTCATGAGGATTCTGACAGAGCAAACAAAATTTCTTGCCCCTGTTTCAAACAAAGAAAATCTTGTCAGTTTGAAAATGTAGTGGTTAGTTTGTGGCATCCTTGCTGAAGGTGTATGCTTCTGCAACTACCATGCTTCATTCTGATTAGCTGCTTCGGGCTAACAAATAATTGTTTGACCTTTCGATCGAACCTTGACCACAAAAACTCTCTGAATCCGAATTCCTTACACTCGACTTGTTGTATGGAATTTTTATTCAGACAATTGTTGAACCTCTGCATTTCCTCGAAATTCACGAATCACTTGACCATCTGAACTTCAATTACCACCACATTGCTCACTGACTCATGTCACTTTTGATGTGCTTTGCCGAATTTCTCTTGGTGCAATTAAAAAGCTGGTAATGGGATTTGAAGTCCTTTCTTGCTTGTTTAACAAAGACTAACTTGACAGAGACTTAGAAAAATAAACTCAAGAATTAGGAATAAAGAGGAAAATTTTGAACAAAAATAACTATTTGAAAATAAACGGAAAAGAGACTTATCTGAGTGAAGCAGCTGGCTCCAATGATCATGTCATGCATTTCGAATTGATCAGCATAATCCATCCAACTAATCACATTTCAGTTCATGTCGTGTCTTCATACTTCAAAAACCAGGATTTCCATAATTCAATTCCTCTGTAAAGTCACGAACCTTATTCGGCTCGTATTGCCCCGAAGGGTTTTCACCAGTAAACCTCTCCCATTTATTCATTTCTCAGCTCACCATCGCCTTATGGTGCCCGTGAAGGTTTTCACTGATAAGACTCTCATTTTATTCATTTTCCTTGTGTCCATGAGCAAAATGTTGCCCATGATACCTCTATCTTACTTGACTTGGCATCCTCAAAAATTGATCGGAAGGTCTTTCTTTGGACCGTAATATAGGCTTTTGGACAGGGTTAGAAAGAAAGGGCGGTATGAAAGCTCCAAACTGCTTAAGAATGAAAGGGTTCAAAATTACAACTCTTGGAATCAAATCTTTTGCAAAACCAAAACTTCTGACCCAGTCTCTTTGAATCTGGAGAACTTTCGATTTTTATTTGATGGGACCGAACCTCAGAGTAAGGCTGCCTACGTATCCTTAAAAGGAATCAGGTCGAGCGTAGTTCAAACAAACATTGTTTTGTTTTTTAGTTACTTTTTTCTTTTCTTTTTCTTTTCTTTTTATTTTTCTTTTTCTTTTTTTTTTCTTCTTCCTTTTTCTTTTCTCTTTTTTTTATTTTTCTTTTCTTTTCTTTTTTTATTTTCTAATTCTACCTCTGATTCCAAAATAGGGGTATGAAAGAAAGTAAAATGAGGCTCAAAAAGTGTTACACAAGATAAAAGTGTTTAGGTAGCAGAACAAAATGCCTTCGTCATTCCAATCTTTGAAACATGCCTAATACAAATAACGCAATTGAGGACAAATAAGGAAATCATACATAGTATCTCTTTACTGCATCAGAATTAATAGTCATATCTATAGATTTGCCTTCTATATCTGTTAAATACAAAGCCTCATCGGCAACACTCTTGTCACAATGAACGGCCCCTGCCAGTTTGGGGAGAACTTGCCTTTAGCTTCAGCCTGATGTGGAAGGATGCGTTTCAATACTAGCTAGCCCACTTCAAATTTTCGGGGACGCACCTTCTTGTTGTATGCTCTTGCCATTCTCTTCTGATACAATTGACCATGACATACTGTTGTCTTTTCTCATAAATCAGACTCAACTGCTCCAACCGCGTTTTAACCCACTCATCATCATCAATTTCAACTTCCGCAACAATCAGAAGGGATAGAATCTCAACTTTCGTAGGTATGACTGCATCAGTTCCATATACCAGCAAATAAGGAGTTGCACCTACTGAAGTGCGAACAATAGTGCGATAACCCAGTAAAGCAAAAAGTAACTTTTCATGCCATTGCCTAGAACCTTGCACCATCTTATGAAGTATCTTCTTTATGTTCTTGTTAGCCGCCTCAACCTCTCCATTTGCCTTGGGGAGATATAGAGTGGAGTTTCGGTGCATAATCTTGATTTGTTGGCATACTTCGTTCATCAAATGACTGTTGAGATTAGCAGCATTGTCTGTGATGATCACCTTGGGAATTCCAAATCGGCAAATGATATTTGAACGAACAAAATCTACCACCGCCTTCTTGGTCACAGACTTGAAGGTTACAACTTCGACACACTTGGTGAAGTAATCAATGGCCACCAAAATAAAACTATGCCTGTTTGATGTTGCTGGCTAAATTGGTCCAATGACATCCATTCCCCAAGTAACAAAGGGCAAAGGTGCAGACATTGTGTGCAACTCAGATGGCGGGGAATGAACCAAATCACCATACACCTGGCATTGATGACACTTGCGACAAAGCTGATGCAATCTCGTTCCATGGTGATCCAATAATAACCTGCTCGAAGAATCTTCTTTGCCAACACATACCCGCTCATATGCGGCTCGCAAACTACGGAATGTACTTTTTCCCTGATAGTCGAAGCTTGTTTAGCATCTATGAACCTTAGTAGTCCTATATCTGGATTCCTCTTGTATAGATTCCTCCGCTCAAGAAAAATCCACTAGCCAGACGTCGAATTGTTCTCTTTTGATCACATATGGCATGTACTGGATATACCCCAAACTTTATGTGTTCCTTGATATTGTGGAACCAAGGTTCACCATCAATTTCCTCTTCAACCACATTATAATAAGCATGCTGATCACAAACTTGGATATGCACGGGGTCGATGTAAGTCTTATCCGGATGGTGTAACATTGACGCCAAAGTAGCCAAGGCATTAGCAATATCATTATGAATCCTGGGAATATGCCTGAATTCTACTAACCTGAATCATTGACAAAGATCATGCAGATACTGTCAGTATAGTATGAGCTTTAGATCCCAGGTCTCCCATTCTCCCTGAATCTGGTGAACGAGCAAATCTAAGTCTCCCAAAACCAGTATCTATTGGACTCCCATATCTACAGCTAACCTCAAACCCAGAATGCATGCTTCGTACTCGGCCATGTTGTTGGTGTAATAAAATTGAAGCTGGGCTGTCACAAGGTAGTGACTCTCTGTTTCAAAAATGAGTACATCTCATATTCTGACACCTTTTATGTTGGCAGCTCCATCAAAGAAGAGTCTCCAACCTGAATTTTCATTAAGATTAACCTCGTCAATATGCATCACTTCTTCATCAAGAAAATAAGTCTTCAATGGATCATACTCTTCATACCGGATTCTCGGCCAAGTGATCAACCAAGGCTTGGGCTTTCATCGCGGTCCGAGTCACATAAATGATGTCAAACTCTGTGAGTAAAATCTGACACTTTGAGAGTCTTCCTGTGGGCATAGTCTTCTGAAAGATATATGCGAGAAATGAGGTAAGTAGTGTAGGACGACAGATAATGCTTCAACTTTTGTGCTACCCAAGTCAGGGCGGAACATGTCCTTTCAAGAAGAGTATACTTAACCTCATAAGGGGTGAACTTCTTTCTGAGATAATAAATAGCTTGCTATTTCTTTCCCGTGATGTCGTGTTGACCCAGTACACAAACAAAAGAATTATCCAGGATCGTCAGATAGAGAATTAAAGGTCTCCCAGGCTCTGGCGGTACCAGCACAGGTGGGTTTGACAAGTACCTCTTGATCTTATCAAATGCTTCTTGACACTCGTCAGTCCACTTAATCACAACATTCTTCTTCAGAAACCTAAAAATGGGCTCACAAGTCGTTGTGTGTTGAGAAATAAACCTGATGATGTAGTTTAACCTTCAGAGCAGGCTCATCACCTCAGTTTTATTCTTTGGTGGTGGTAATTCTTGGATGGATTTTATCTTTGATGGATCCAAATCAATACCGCGTCAACTGACTATGAATCCCAACAGTTTCCCGGACGGGACACCAAACCCACATTTTGCCGGATTAAGCTTGAGGTTGTACCTGCAGAGCCTTTAAAAAACTTTCTCAAGTAACCGACATGATCAGACTGCTTCTTTGACTTTATGATCACATCATCTACATAAACCTCAATTTCCTTGCGTATCATGTCATTCAATATGGTAGTCGTTGCCCTTATGTAAGTTGCCCCAACATTCTTCAAACCAAATGACATTACCCGGTAGCAATATATCCCCCATGGCGTTATGAATGTTGTATTTCCTGCATCTTACTCATCCATCAGGATCTGGTGATATCCCGCGTAGCAATCCACAAAAGACCCGATCTCATGCTTGGCACAATTATCAATCAGAATGTAGATATTCGGCAATGGAAAGTTATCCTTTGGACTTACTTGATTGAGATCACGATAATCCACACATACCCAGGTCTTATCATCATTCTTTGGTACTGGCACAATATTAGCTATCCAAGTGGGATATCGAGTGACCCGAATGACCTTTGCATCAAGATGCTTTGTGATTTCTTCTTTGATCTTCACACTCATATCAGTCTTGAACTTCCTTAAATTTTTCTTGACAGGAGGGAATGCAGGATCAGTTGGCAATTTATGAACTACCAAATCAGTGCTCAAACCCGGCATAGCGTCATACGAACATGCAAAGACATCTTTATATTCAAACAGTGCTTCGATTATTTCTTCCTTGATTTGTGGTTCCAGATGCACATTTATCTTGGTTTCCCTGATATTATCTTGATCTCCTAAATTGATTGCTTCGATTTCATTCAAATTAGTCTTGGGTTTTTCTTCAAAGTGATTTAGTTCTCTATTGATTTCCTCAAATGCTGCTTCTTCATCATATTCTGTTTCGTCATCACACTCTACTTCTTAGATTATTATTTCAGAATTAGATTGGATTTTAAGACTTGGCTGAAAATTCCCCGTGCATATCATGTCATTAAAACCAGCATAAAAAGAACTGTACAAAAGAAAAAACAAAAATGAAATTCTACCAGGAATAATGGAAAACGGGAAATTGTATTTCATTGATCATAAAAGGATAGAAGGTTTTGTACATCAAAACAGGCAAAAAATAAAAATTTGGTTTAATAAACCAGATAACAGAAAGGAAAACAAAGCAAACTACCAAAACTCTTTTCGAGTGGGGAGAGGAGTAGCTTTCCAATTGCTAAGCTTCACATTTGGCCCAACAAGCTGCACATCGGCGTTACTGGAACCTTCCCCGATTTCTACCATATTAACCTCATCAAATAGACTCTGGAACCTCTGATCAGCTCTTCATCAAAGTCGACCACATGTTTTGGGATCGATGATATCAGATGTTTTGCGACCCCTGGATTGGAAAAAGGCTTGGAGATGTGTGGAACAGGCTTAGCAAGTGACCATACCTCCCTTTTCAACTTTTTAGCCCTTTTCACATCCTTCCCTGTGGGCTTGAATCCCAGACCACAAGTACCAAAACTTTCACATGGACACACTGGATGCACAATACCTTATAGATATGAACCTAGACCTTTGCTCGACACGAAACCATTCTTCAGCAAAGACAAAAGAGAGATCTGAGCTGGTGTTTTCCTTAACTGCTCCACAATGGAATAGTCTTGCACTTTCATCTTTTTTAGGAACTCTTCTGCCTCTTCTTCAGTGACTGGCTTCTTTACGAGGATTTCTTTCCCTTTATACATCACTATCACCTGTTTGTAATTCCACGGGACAGCCTTTCTGTCGACCATTGGCAACTGGGTCACTAGCTTAATAACAACAGGGGTAATACGAGCCCCTTCCATGATTATGAAAGGCTTGCTCGGGATCCCTGGCACGACCACTTTTGGCTTTTCCTGTCTCTCTCTAAAATCATCTGGAGGCCCTTTCACAACCAATACAGGTGGCTTCATATTGAGCGTGCTTAGCTTCTCCGTCACCCCTTCAAGAAGCTGAAGCCTTAACTGAATTACTTATCGCTAGCACGGATCATCATGATGGACTTGCAAAAATTCTCGAGCTCCCCATCCTTATGAACTATCTCAATCATGTGCATCTCGGCATGGGCTGGAAAAGGATTTTGGTTGATGTTCGACGCCTCTGGGCTCTGGACCACAATTTGATTTGTATCAATAAACCCTTGGATTGCCCTCTTCAAATGCCAACACTTCTCTGTGTTGTGCCCTGGGACATTAGAACAATATGCGTATCTGAGGAAATATTAAGGTTCCTTGAAGGTGGATTTGGTATTTTTGACTCAATCGTCCTCAAGACGTCCAACTGCCTAAACCTTTGAAACAAACTGGTATAAGACTCTCCAATAGGAGTGGAGATTTCTTCCCGCTGCTGCCTCTCTTTTCTATAATCTGGCTTTGGTCAAAAGCTTGGCCCACTAGGGTTCCGATATGGTTGTGGGGGTGGATAAGGACTTTGTGGAGTTGGAGAATGCCATTGCAGGTAAGGGGGGTTGAGCATATGACTGTGCGTGGTGAACATGGTTTTGGGGTGGTTTGGTTGAATATTGAGGGTCTTGTGGTGGGAAATAGTGTTGGGATGGATTATATGGAGCTTGGGTGTAGGCTTGAGGTTGGGGTCGAGGCTGGGTGTAATGGTGAGGCGAACCCCTTGGGAAATGCCATGATCTTGAGACAACCATAGTGACATCATCTTTCTTTTTTGTCCAACACGCCTCTGGTGCCACCTTGGATTGCCTGTGTGGTTGCTTTTATGGCAGAGTAGCTCATGATCTTTCTTGACTTAAGTCCTTATTCCACCATTCCTCCCATATTTACCACCCCATTGAAGGACTTACCTTTGGCCGAGATCAAATGGCCAAAGTAAGTAGGCTTCAGGGCTTGAAGAAAGTACTCAACCATTTCATCTTCTTCCATTGGAGGGTTCACCCGTGCAGCCTGCTCTCTCCATCTGAACCCGTATTCCCTAAAGGTCTCACTTGGATTTTTCTCTATCTTGGTCAAGGATAGGCGATCTGGGAAAATGTCTACGTTGTACTGAAATGTCGAGCAAAGGCTTGAGCTAAGTCATCCCATGTGTACCACCTGCTAGTGTCTTGGCGGGTGTACCATGCCAATGCCCCCCCACTCAGGCTTTGAATGAAATATGCCATCAGTAATTCATATTTCCTACTGGTGCCCCTCATCTTGCTGCAAAACCCTCTCAAATAGGCCACGGGATCTCTATGCCCATCGTACAGGTCAAACTTGGGCATCTTGAACCCGACAGGCAGTTGGACGTTAGGGAACAAGCACAAGTCCTTCTAAGCCACACTCACTTGGATTCCTAACCCTTGCATATTCCTCAATGATTGCTCCAGACTCTTCACTTTCCTAAATATATCATCTTGCTCCGCGTTCTTGGATGGTTTCTCGGTTTCAACATGAGGCTCAAAGTGACAGGTGTAGGAGTAAGGATCCGGGACTTTGAAGGTGGGTTTTGGAGCATAATATTGGGTATCTGGGGCTTGGAATGTGGGATCACTAGAAGATCGGTGGAGGGTAGCTTGTGAAGGGGGTACAAAAATAGGAGCATATTCTGGAGCAGGGTATGAAGTTGTTTTGGCTGGTGGAGCATGGAAACTTTTGGACGAGGTTCCGGGGTAGTTATGGTAAAGGGTAAAACCTGGTGCGTGTTGAGGGGAAAGATCACCGGTACTGAGCATCTGGGCTAGGGATAGTGGTGGGATAGAGACAGGGTTTTCTGTATAGTTGGTAGGGAATGGAGGTGGAGTTGTTGGTTGATTTCCCAATGCACACGCAAGTGTACGTGGTCGACGAGTAATATAGGATTTTAAGTCCAGATATCGTACCCACAAGGACTTGTGTAAACTACTTGCTAAATCACTCTAATCGTTATCTAATCAAGCCAAAATAAAATCAAGGATGCAACTATTTTATACTAAGATTCTATGAAATAACTAATTATCAAGTGACAAGAATTATTGTTATGTATTCAGTAGAGACAAATATTCCAGGGTTGTGATCTATTCACCACTCGTATTGCATTCTAATTAACTCTCCCTTTCATATAATTCACTCATGGTTGCTAATTAATCGATAAACGCTCTCATAGCCTTCTCCCGAAGCACTACTCGCCTATTCTCAATAGATTAACGCCTATATTCCTATGAAATTAATCTATTAGAACGCACTAAGATTACGATGTTTAATTAAGCACGGTGACTAGGTATATTCCTATCCTAACCACAAATCCGCTCCCCTGAAGGGTTAAGATCGCGCTCTCTTCAATTCTTCTCTAATCTATATACGGCTTTCCCAAGCATAACATAGATAGTATATAGAACCTAACTGCTGGCCAGACAATTAAGCAATTAAACACAGAATTGAAGAAACAACCATATATTGAGTGAACTATATTCAAGGTTAAATTAATGTCGAATAACAATATCCATGGCTAAACCACAACCCCAGAACAATGGGTGTTTAGCCACTCATGCTATAATCAAACAATTGCATAAGTGTTGCATGAATTGAAAATACTAGAATAAGATGAAGAAACCTGATAATCCTTGCTCCTTCAATGATTTTGTGTGTGTATTTG
>ML419283.1:25611-41845 GCA_005239525.1 Nicotiana knightiana | reverse complement strand
ACAGTATCAGCCAAACCCATGTAAAAACGCTGCCCCAACATTTGCTCAGGAATGCCATGATGTGGACAGATAACCAGCATACTCTTAAATCTTTCCCATGTCTCTTGTAATGTTTCCACTGGTTTCTGTCTAAAGCTCAAGATTTCATCAATTTGTTGAGCAGTTTTGTTGGGTGGATGAAACTTGTTCACGAACTGCTTGACTAACTCCTCCCATGTAGTAATGGAATTGATGGGGAGTGAGTTAAGCCAAGTCTGGGCAGCACCAGTCACTGAGAATGGAAACAACAACAGTTTTATTGCTTCCTGAGTGACGTTTGGCTGCCTTTGAGTTTTGCAAATTGACAGGAAGTTCTTTAGATGCTGCTGGGGATCTTCAATGTACGACCCTGAGAATAGCCCTTTGTTCTGCAATAGGTGCAACATATTATTTGTAATCTGAAAAGACTCGGCCTGTATTTGAGGAACCAGTATCGCTGTGGCCAAATTCTTAGCTGTGGGTTGTGCCCAGTCATATAAAGGAGCCTCTGCCCCTATTTGAGCAACTGGGTTTACCAAAACATCCCCATTATTATTCCGGTTGTGTTGATCTTCCATGTCGGTTTCAATTCGTTCAATTTGTGGTTGATGTTTGCTTTTTTGGTTGGTCCGGTTTATGGTCCCGAAAACTTTCTCAGGGTCTGATAAGGCTTCAATCACTTCACCAGTCCTCGATGAGTTTCTAGGCATGCACCTGCAACACTTAGCAAACGTTAAACGTTCAATGTGAAAACGAAAATTTTAAAGAAAATTGACTATGTTTCAGAATTTTGTATTTCTTTCAACTCAATTGATAATACCGTTAATTCCCCGGCAACGGCGCCAAAATTTGATCACGCTCAACTATGTCTTATAGAAAGACTAAACGGGCGCTGCAAATATAATCTGGGGTATTACACCCAAAGTCGATCCCACAGAGAATTGTACGTATCAATTGAGTCTATAAAATACTAAACTAGTGTTTAATCAATTTTCTCAAGACTTTTGAATATAATTTGGTGAGGTTTACTAAATCTAATAACAAAATAATAAACTAGTAATTGACTAACAATATAGTGTAAACAATGATAATAAAGGTCTAAGGTTATGGTTTCCCCCGTTGGTGAATTCTTTCTCGGATACTTCTTATAGCTTGATTAATCGTCTCTATCAATCATGAACACTCTATCTACCATAAATCTCTCTCAAGTAATTATGATAATTTACTAGACGCACTCTCTCAAGTTACGCTAGCTAGATTGCATTACAGTTCACTTAGATTGCTGCACCCGAGGTATCGTTATCTCTAATCCAACCTCTAAACCCTCGGTTATGACTTTCGTCTACTCTAGGAGTGGTGTTGTCAAACAATTACCTAAATATGCACTCTCTCTCAAGTACATACATACTAAATAGGCACAGCTGCTAATTGAGGGCCCTTCAATCAACTACAACAAGAACGTAGTTGAACAAATAGAGTTTAATCAACCAATCAAAGCTATATTAATATCACAATAAGTTTATTCCCCAACGGGTTCTACCAAAAATTAGCTAAACATGTTCAAAAGAATCAAATCTAAAATAACTTGCATAATTAAACTACAAAGTAATGAAGAAAATATGTACAAATTGATGTTTTGCCTTTGATCCACTCTAATCTCGAATCTCTGTGAATCTCCCCTTGTAGTTGTGTTTTAGGAGTCTATTTATAGGTTTAGGGTGAACCCTAACCGTGTAGGAGACTTCTATTTCAATTAGAAAACACTTAAACCCGTCAAAACTCGATTTCTGGCCGACTGGGGACCCTGGCGTTTGGACCCAAACGCCTGGCTAACGCCAGGCTAGGGCTGGCGTTTCAGCCCAAACGCCTGGCTAACGCCAGGGTGGGGCTGGCGTTTCAGCCCAAACGCCTGGCTAACGCCAGGCAGGGTCAGTGTGTTTGGCTCTGTCGCCCGGCTATCGCCCGGGTGTCTCCTTTCGCGTATTTTTCGACGTATTTGCATCCTTTTAGCTCCGTTTCCATCTCCACTTCACCTACACATGAAATAAACTCCATTAAGCACATAACAAGTGTAATTTTATCATTAATGTGCATAAAATGTAAGGTATATCACATGTTAAACTATGCAATTTAGTCTCGCATCAAGCCATATCAGGGCATCAGAGGATTTGTTCCATTTACAAGTTCGATCTAATTCATGTTTGACTTTGCCAAGTTCTTCATTAAGAGTTCTTATATGTTCATCCTTGGCATACAACTTATCTTTTAGTTTTCCCACGTTTTCTTCTAACATTATTTGAGAATAATCAACAACCATTTTACTGGATCCTAGCTTTAGCTTTAAGTTTTCAGATTTTTGTTCTGGAATCTTAGTTTCAAGTGGATGAACCAGGTTCAACAAGACAATATTTTTCTTTTCACTGACTCTGATTTCCAGGTTCATGCACTTTGCTTTTAGCATTGCACATTCTTTAGATAGTTGATCCTTCTCTTTGGTTGTTTCCTCGGAATCATCTATGAACTCAAGTAGCAACTCGGAGACTTTTTCCTTAGATAGGAACTTTACATTGTTTTTAAGATGGGAGATACTTACCTCTGGTTCTTCATGTGATTCCTCATCAGATTCTCCAATTGCCATAAGTGCCTGATCTTCAGTCTCCCCATCTTCTGATTACTCATCTGAACTTTCCCCCCAAGCAGCAACCATAGCCTTTGTTGTGATATTCTTGGGTTGGACCTGTTCCTTCTTCCTTTTCCTTCTTTCATATCTCTCCTTTTTCCATTTTACTTCCCACTAAGGACAGTTTTTTATGAGATGATTAGTCTTACCACATTTGTAGCATCCCTGGTTGGTTGGCCTTTCTGGAGCTTTTGCTTTGTTGTAGTTTCCTCCTCTAGAGATTCCCTTCTTCCTTATGAGAAAGTTTCTAAATTCTTTGGTAATCATGGACATCTCATCATCCTCCAGATCTGCTCCCTCAGTGATTCTTAGTGCTAGACCCCTCTCCTTCTTTGGATCATCCATCTTCATTGTCTTCCTTCTGAGTTCATAGGCAGTGAGGTTTCCAATCAGCTCATCCAATCTCAAGGTTGCCATGTTTTTGGATTCCTGGATAGCAGTGATTTTGCTTTCCCAGGAAATAGGCAAGACCCTTGTCAGGATCTTCTCAACCCTGTCGTCTTCAAGAATGACTCTTCCAAGAGGCTTTAGTTCATTAGTCAAGGTTGTGAATCTTGTGGACATCTCTTGGATAGTCCCTCCTTCTTTCATAGTAATGTTTTCATACTGAGAGTATAGTAGAGTACCTCTTGATCTTTTTACCTGAGGTGTTCCTTCATGGTCTACTTGCAAGGTATCCCAAATCTCTTTGGCAGTGGTGCAGCTTTGTATTCTGCTGTACTCATCTGGACCTAGTCCACACACTAGCCACTTTTTGGCCTTTGCATTCTTCTCCCATTTCTTCAGATCCTCAGCAATGCAATCAGCTCTAGTCTTTGGTACATCTATACGTTCAGCAATCTTCATCATGGTAGCTAGAGGACCATCAATGACTATGTCCCAGAGTTCATACTCTTCTCCAATCAGGTGGTCCGTCATCCTATTTTTCCACCTAGAGTACTACTGGCCATTGAAGAGTGGTGGCCTTGCAGTTGATTGACCTTCCCAGTTTCCAGGTAGTGCACTTATCTTGATCTTATCCAAGGTGTTAGCCTTTCAAGGATAACCTGCTCTGATACCAATTGATGTTTTAGATGTCAATACCACACAAGAAGATAGGTTACTTTGTGTGGTACCCAATTTTCGAGTGTTGTCTCTCTAGAAGAACTTGGTTCTTCTTGGTGTTACAATTTCTACTGTTGCGGAATAATAAAAGCAGTAATGTAAAAACACAGAGATTTTTACGTGGAAAACACCTGGCTCAAAAGGTGAAAAAAACCACAACCTACTCCTCAATAGGATTTTCTCAAACACTTCACTAAAACTATGAGCCAAACGGACTTACAAAATAAACTCTTTTGTAATTCTATGACTAACTCTAATCCCTTTGTAGTAACTAGCCCCTAGCTAATTTCTACAAGCATCAAGTTAACTCTAACTTGAACAATGCGTACCTATTACAATTGCTTCTATCAAAGCTGAAAATATACAATATTAAAACTCCTACAACAACCAACTAGACTCAATGATAAAGATATGGAACTGGTTCTTCTAGCTGGTCTGTAGCCTTTGTGTCGCACAATAATTATGCTTGCAAAATATCTGAGAATTTGGCTTTCAGCTCTTGATTCACTTCTGCACTTGTGCATTCTTAATTCAAGCAAGAATACTCCAATTATTTATAAAGTCGGTTGTTGAGTTTGTCGTTCAGTTCTAGTACAATTCTACCTGGGAGAATGAGTTCGTATTAAACTCAACTTCCTTCCTTTGTTACATTGTCCTTGTTGAATTCAACTTCTATTCTCTTATAAATTTGCAACCTTTTTGCATTAGAAGACACTCTCCTTGTTCATTGATACTTCACAATCGCATTCATCTCCTATGCGTATAAGGTTTGTGTGCCAACGCGTCAGGTCAAGTATGTGTGCTCTGATGGAACTAGTTCAACTAGTCAGACATTTGTCAATCTTCAAAACTATGCAGTGACTTGGGTCAACACTAGTCACAACCCTTAGTGATAAGAATATGGAGTTCAGAAAAAGAAAGAAAATGAATGACCAAACCTAAAAGAATAGGAATTGGTTAGTAGAAAAAAAATGAAAGATATCTAGGAAACCCAAAACCCACAAGAATAAGGAAAGAAGTTCCCTTAATCTTTAAGAACAGGCATCCCCTCTTCTTTTTTTCTTTCTCGACTTGGAAACCAAAAATACTTGAATTCTAAAATAGTAATGTGCTAAGACTTTTTTTTTTGGGATGATTTTCGTCTTTTTTTTTAATTTTTTTTTTGCTCGCGAACCTCCCAAGTTTATCAAGATTGAAATCTTGAGTAGCCTATACTCTGATACCACTTGATAACAACACGATAGGGGTCCGAGAACTACTAAAAAAATCAAGAAACACGCGGAAGCTAAAAGAAACATAAAGAAACAAAAAAGACGGAAAATTAAACATAGGTTGAATTCAAGAAATTAACAAAGAACTAATTGCCTTTGGTAGAGACTTAAAACAAGAAATAGATTGTGAAACCCGACCTTTTAGAATAACAAGAACAACAATAAGCCTAAATCTATCACCTTTCTTGAATACCTATAAGTGATCTAAGATTTCAAAAGAATTTAATCTTATCACCTTAAGTTGAGTCTTAAAGGTTAAAAAACAAGTCCAAGAGTAGCCACACACAAGAATGCAAGAAAAATCTCACAATTTTTATTGATATTGTTTATATTAATCTAAGTCTAAAAACAAAGAAGAAACCCTTTATATAGAGAGGGGTCACGAAATTTTACCTAATAATAAGGAAATAAAGTCCTAAACTACTTTGGACAACAAGTCCAACTACCTTAGGAAAAGAAAAATACTAGGAAGCAAAAACCAAGTAATTCTTGGAAAGTACTTCCAACAATCTTAGGAAAAGGAAAACATAACCTTAACTAACTAAGAAATCAATAAATATAGTCCCATAATAAATGGAAATATGTCCCAAACCAATCTTGGATAGAATCATGAAAATCTTGAAATCGTGAAGGAAATTTGCAAGCAACTAGGCACCAACTTGCACTCACCATCTAGCACGACTATTGTACCCTTCTTGGACATGAAATAAGTCCTCTTTATTCTATAAAAACGTGGCTTTATGTAGGACTTCATGGGATGCAAGTTTGGACACATTTTAGGTGCCAAATTGGTCCAACAGTGGCCTGATTTGGACCTTCTTCAGAGGATGTTTTTTGGGATCTAATCCACCTCTTCTTGGACATTAATTTGGGACATAAAATAATTATAGCATATATATTATAACTCATATACTTTCTTTAAACTCTTCCTCCCAATTAACAACTTCTTTACTTGCACTTGATGTCTAATGACCTTGTTTGGCAACACTTTAGCTTGACATCTAGTTAAAGGCCCTATTTGAGATTCCAAAGCATCATTCTTGTCCTTGAATAGATTTGAGCTTCCTGGGATTCTATCATTCCCCTCTTCTTGAAGAAAATTCGTCCTCAAATTTCAACCTTGCAAGAAAAAGAAAACATGCATTAGTAAATGACATCCACTAATCTGAAAAAATGGTAGGAATAAAACAAGATAGTGACCATGTGTCCACCTAACCCAATTAAGCCTAATAGGTGTAAATACTCCCTTATAAAGCATATGGACATCATCATTGATGTGTGGCTAGAATTCGTGATTTTAAGCATTATNTGCACGCAAAAGAAATTACAAAATATTGGCCATGCAACCATTTAACACAATTATCTCCGCCACATGTATCAAATAAGACACTTTTATGATATAGCCAATTATCAATTATAAATCTCATGGATTCTTCTACACGTAAGTTATTCAAAGAAACACATAAATTCTCAGAAAGGTCAGACGAACCCATAAATTCCAAAATAAAATATTCAATACATCCAAGCTCATGATTATAACTTTCCCCGATAATATTCGCAAAACCAATGAATTCTACATAATTTCTCAAGCTGTCACAAAAAGAGTCATACATAGGTTCATGAAAGAGTATTTGATTACTAATGTCACAATAATCATGTGTATCCTCTTTACTAGAAGCAGGCACTTTTACAGCCTCACAATAAATATGACTAGAGGAATGACTTCCTATCAAACAACAAAACTCACATTCTAGCAATTTATCACATGAAACTCATTAGGAACTTCAATAAGAGAAGAAAAAACATTTAACTCATTGGCAAGCCTTTTCTCATAAATGTCATGCCTCTTTCCACCAAGTTGGAATGCATAATCATCTATGTCATACTCAATTTCAAAAGTAAGCAAATTGCTCTTGCACTTGAACTTAGATATTATAGTTAATGACTTGATATGCATCAAAATATCATCGTTCATAAAAATTATAAAATCACCAACATAAGAAGTAAGAGTATAATTCATTACCTCCAAAAATACTTTAGGTGTCCTACAAAGGCCAAGAATGTGAATAAACAAATTATAAATACCATACTTGGACTTAATTATTAATGGAACAACATCACCTTTTATTCTTTTACGCAATACTCTAACTTAACAATGCCTTTAGGGAAGTCCATGTTGTAAACCTGTAAATTAAAACCAAAATAGTCAAAAGGTTCAACAACAAAGAAATTAATCAAGCTTTTATTATCCACCATCCAGCAAGAATTGATTTCGTAAATTCATGTTGGAATCCAATTGGATCCTTTGCAAACATCTCTAGTGCCTTACCCCCACTTTCAAAAGGACTTTCCACATATGGTTGCACAAAATCACAAGAATTAAAACAAGAAAGAGTTAAAGGGTTAGAAAGTAAAGAAATATGTTTCTTGCACACACTCTCTTTGGCTTTTATCACAGAACTAGCTTTCTCCTCACCCTTATCCTCTTCTCTCTCACCACGGTTTTCTTCTTTTTCATCACTCAAACCCTCTTGTTTCTCTACCTCACATTTTTTTCTATCTCACGGCCTTCTCTCTTTTCTTTCCTCTCAAGCTTACTTTTTTCCCCCCTTGACATCACATTGTCTTCACTCAACATAATCTCTCCTTTTTCCTCTCTTGGGATGTCAACATGCACTCTCTTACTCCTCTCATTATTTAACAGTCTTTTCGTCTTCACAAATTTGTGAGGGAGTCAAAGGCCCAAGAATGAGTTTCTTCCTATTAACATCAAAAGAGTATCTATTTTTGCCATGCTATATGAAGCTCTTCTGGAGACATAACATGGGTTTCCCAACAAGATATGATAATTATTCATGGGAATCACATCACACAAAATTTCATCTGCATACCTTCCAATAGAGAATAGTAATAGAACTCTTTTATCCATATTTATTCCTCTCAACATGTAGGGTTATATATGCTCAACACAAGGCAAGTTCAATCTTTCAACCATATAAGAGCTAATTGAGTTATAGCCATATTCTTTGTCAATTCTAAGGGCACAAATCGCGAACATCACTTTAGCTCTTGTTTGAAAAATAACTTTACCATTGTCTTCCTTCCATTCGCTATATTGTAAGTTTGACTTTTCAAGTTGGTGAGTCATAGCTCGCCTCCTTTCACGATAAGTACCTGTTTGAAACGTCTTGAACAAATATTAGAAGAATTATGTATCTCTCAAGTTTGTCTTTTTCCCTCGGATGTTCTCACCTCTCTTGCCTTTTTCCACTCACTTCAACTCTTGCTCATTACTCTTTAGATTTATTAATAAACCTTACTAGTTGATGTTTTAGACGTCAATACCACACAAGAAGATATGTTACTTTGTGTGGTACCCAATTTTTGATTGCTGTCTCTCTAGAAGAACCTAGTTCTTCTTGGTGTTCCAGTTTCTACTATTGCGGAATAATAAAAACAGTAATGTAAAAACATAGAGATTTTTACGTGGAAAACACCTGGCTCAAAAGGTGAAAAAAACCACGACCTATTCCTCAGTAGGATTTTTTCAAACTCTTCGCTAAAACTTTGAGCCAAACGGACTCACAAAATAAACTCTTTTGTAATTCTAGGACTAACTCTAATCCCTTTGTAGTAAATAGGCCCTAGCTAATTTCTACAAGCTTCAAGTTAACTCTAACTGGAACAATGCGTACCTATTACAATTTCTTCTATCAAAGCTGAAAAGATACAATATTTAAACACCTACTACAACCAACTAGATTCAATGATAAACAGATGGAACTGGTTCCTCTAGCTGGTCTGTAGCCTTTTTGTCGCACAATAATTCTGCTTGTAAAATATCTAAAAATTTTGCTTTCAGATCTTGATTCACTTCTGCACTTGTGCGTTCTTAATTCAAGCAAGAATACTTCAATTATTTATAAATTCAGTTGTTGAGTTTGTCAGTTCTAGTACAATTCTACCTGGGAGAACGAGTTCGTATTAAACTAAACTTCCTTCCTTCATTACACTGTCCTTGCTGAATTCAAATTCTATTCTCTTATCAATTTGCAACCTTTTTGCATTAGAAGACACTCTCCTTGTTCATTGATACTTCACAATCTCATTCATCTCCTATGCGTATAAAGTTTGTGTGCCAATGCGTCAGTTCAAGTATGTCAGCTCTGATGCACCTGGTTCAACTGGTCAGACATTTTTCAATCTTCAAAACTATGTAGTGATTTGGGTGAACAAATTTTCCCTTTTGATGATGACAAACTATGTGCTTCTCCCTGTATACAACTCAAACACTTTGTATGTTTTTTAAACATTTATCATAGAGAAACCAGGTTCATTAGGTTATAAATATCACTTGAAATATAAAAGCACTTTTTCTTCCCCCTTTTGGCATCATCGAAATGTTTGCAAAATGATAAACTCACCAGTTTTGTTAACAATTACTCATGGCCACTGAGGCAACTGCAGATGCAAACATGATTAATCATCATAAGCAACTAATAAATATAAGTTATCTAAGAAATTGAGACAAGTCAATAACAAAACACAAAAAATTCATTGATTAGGAACAT
Source organism: Nicotiana knightiana (assembly GCA_005239525.1). Lineage (NCBI taxonomy): Eukaryota > Viridiplantae > Streptophyta > Magnoliopsida > Solanales > Solanaceae > Nicotiana > Nicotiana knightiana. Next base: position 32,201 of record ML419283.1, on the reverse strand, counting down.
ACATCAACCACCATACAAAAAAATAAAAATAGCCATAACCATGAGCAAAACAGAATAAAAACAACTGAAACTGAACAACTAGTCTAAAGAGGGGTTTTGGAAGCTCTGGACAGCCTAAGGATGGGAAGGTGTAGAGGAGGTTGTGGTCTTATTTTGTAGAAGAGAAAGCATCTGATTAAGAACACCCTCGTTCTTTTCATTCTCTTTTGCTAATTCAGCCCTGAGAGCATCCAGCTCAGCTTCAACCCCAATCAAACGAGACTTCAAACGAAGGATTTTTATATCTTTGATCTCGCTTTCTTGCACCAGAGTTCTAACTTTGCTATTGACAGGTTGCTTCCTAGATGGACCAGGTTCATCTGCAGGAACATCGACAGTATAATCACAAATCAGCAAAGTATCATTCCCAAAATAGTCCTTGGTAGTAGCCATCTCAGCCTTTTTCACAGGAACATCAAAATGAGCAAGCATAGCAGTCAGAATAAACCCATATGGAATTGCATGTGCTTTTGTTCCATTCACGACTCTTTCCAAGAGTTGGATGATGAATTTTGGCCAATTTATCAGCTTACCCCTATACAAACATTCCATCAAGGTCAGATCTACGTAGTTGGCTATGTGCCTTCTTTCTTATCTTGACAGCAAGAACTTGATGACAAACTCGAAGAGCAACTTGTGTTCTGGCTTCATTTCACTTTTGTAGACTGACCTGTATTCAATTTCCCTTTCATTGTCACTGAAGAATCTGGTAATATTGATTGCTGAGGCCATCCCATCTAAACTAGGCCATATTTGTCTCGTGTAATCCTCGTAGCCCTCAGCAAGAATTTGCAGAATTTCTCCCAGTTCTTTAGCATCAAAGAAGACTTGAATTCCTTTGACTGTGGTAGTGACCCTGCCGTCCTTGACCACTGCATTACCCATGAACTCCACCAGTTCAGCTCTAGCCAATCTTCCTTCAATGTGAATAACCATGTTCTTCCACCCCTGAACATCCAGTGGTGTCCAGCAGGTATTTAATCACAGGTTCCTCGAGACCCCTCACCAACTTTCCCTTCAAAATTGTTCTTTTGCCAAACAAGGCGATTCTGTCGGTCACCTCACCAACTTCACCCTTATATTCTCCACTCCACTCTCTATCATCATCTTTCTCAACAACCTTCACTTTTCTTGCCTTAGACCTAGTCCTTTTAACGGTTTTTGTAGGTGTGGCAAACACTTTAGCTGACTTCTTTGAAGAAGCCTTAGCCCTTTTTGATTTTGCTGCCACAACCACAACAGGAGTAGTCTGCTCCTCATGATGAACCAGGTCCATCGTATCCTCTTCAACCACAACAGTCTTCACAGGCTCTCCCACTTTAGCCTTTCCCTTTGCAGCTCTCTTTTATTTGCTCTCAAGCAAATCCTTCTGAAACAGTTCTTCTTCCTCTCTCACAGCACTACGTGTAGCACGCACCTTAGGAACAGGAGCATCAGCAACTACAAAAGTTTTCCTCTTCTTAGAAGGAACTGGGTTAGTATCCTTCTTGGACTTCTGAGTCCTCCTTTTCTTGGGGTTATAAGACTCCCCCCATTTCCTTAGCCTTTCATCCAGTGTCTCGACCCCAGATGAACCAGGTTCATCTACTCCTTTCTTTAAGTTTGCTAGACCTGCCGCTGCTTCCTCGACTACACTTCCCCCTAACTCTGTGACATCTTCTCCAACCTTCTCAGGAATCAGACCACAAATAGTCAATGTAGTACCATCCTCCCCAAATCCCTTTCCCTCAAGAACTTTACCTTTTTCAAGTTTTCTTTGTGTACTAGGAACTTCAACATCCACTACCCATCCAACCAGAAAAAATCTGTTCTCAGCATTAGCAGACTCAAAAACTGCATCAAGATTACCTTGTTCACAATTTGATGAACCAGGTGCTTCATCCTCGTTGCCTGATTTAAAAAATTCACTTGAAGATTCTGACTTATAATCCTTTTCAGCCTGCAAAATTGCTTCCAAGAATATTGCACGTGATCCAGTTACCACTGATTTTCTGGTAAGAACCTTTACACGACGACCAGAAGGGGCTGGGTTAGGGTTAGTTGTGGGTTTTGGAACAAGAGGGTTTTGAGGAATTGGAGTTTTTTTTTGAAGATTGAGAACTATATACCGATGGAGAATTTGAATCTGATTCATAGTTCCCTCCATCATAATCACGATTTTGTGATGAAGAAGAAGAAGAAGCAGATGGTGGTGAAGACATGATTATGAGTGTTGTTAGGAAGAAAAGAAAGAGTGATCAGTTTTTGGGTTTGAAGACTAATGATCTTGGTTCGACGGTTACTTTATGAAGGAGAGAGTAATTATGACCCTTATATAAGATATGGCTATTAATTATACAACGGGTAGAAAATTTATTCAAGTGGAAGTCTAATAGTTGTAGGAGTGTCATTGATTTGACGGTTAAGAGTTCCCTACTTCTAGGCTAATTGAGTACTGATGTGACTTCTTGGAACGGGTTCATTTAGGGATTAGTACAAGGACTTTGAAATGAACCAAATATAGATAGAATCCTGCTCATGTGTGATTGTAATTAGTTCAATAATTGTATGGAGATGAGCACGTACCTTGTTAGTCAGATGAACAGTAGAGATGAACCAGGTTCATCGTGTTAAAGTCCTTAATTTGCCTCAATTTACAAAGATAGAGAAACATCATTAGCAACCGACGAATCATATTAATACATGGCAAGAGAGGATGACAGTAAAGTCATGATGCTGAGCAATGATTAGACTGGTTGATTATCTATGTTAGTGTTTTTAGCCAAAAAAAAAATTTCTCATTTTTTTTTCAATATAATTTTTTTTGTTTTCAATCAGANTCTCAAAATGCTCCCTACTCAGTGCTTTAGTAAAGATATCTGCAATTTGTTGATCAGTAGCACAAAATTCAATTGAGATCATTCATTTTTCATAGTTATCCCTCAAGAAATGGTGCCTAACATCTATGTGCTTAGTTCTCTTATGATAAAAACCAGGTTCTTCTTCATACTAATGGCACTAGTGTTATCACAAAAAATAGGAATGCATCCCACATCTATACCAAAGTCCATGAGTTGTTGCTTCATCCATAGCAACTTAGCACAGCAGGAGGTTGCAGCCACATATTCAGCCTCAGCAGTAGACAAGGCTACTGGATTTTGTTTCTTGGTAGCCCAAGACGCAAGGCATGAGCCTAGAAAGTGAGCCATACCTGAAGTACTTTTCCTGTCAACCAGAAAACCTGCATAATCAGCATCATCATATCCTACAAGGTCGAAATTACTACCTTTAGGATACCAAAGGCACAAATCAGTGGTGCCTTTCAAATATCTCAAAATTCTCTTCACTGTAGTGAGGTGGGACTCCTTTGGATTTGCCTGAAACCTAGCACATAGTCTCACACCGAACACAACACTGAACACAATATCAGGTCTACTGGCAGTGAGATATAATAGAGACCCAATCATCCCTCTGTATAACTTCTGATCAATGGATGAACCAAGTTCATCCACATCCAGTTTTTTAGTTGTGGCTATTGGAATATCTATTTCCTTTGTGTCTTCCATTTTAAACTTCTTGAGCAATTCTTTCACATACTTTTGTTGGTGTATCATTGTACCATTTGAATTTTTCTTGATTTGCAAGCCTAAGAAGAAGTTTAGCTCACCCATCATACTCATCTCAAACTCACTCCCCATAAGCATAGCAAATTCCTTGCTCAATTTTTCAGAAGTCGCCCCAAATATAATATCATCCATGTATATTTGCATAACCAGGAGATCATTACCCTTTTCCCTTAAGAACAAGGTACTATCAATTTTGCCTCGTTTGTACCCATGTTCTAGCAAGAATTTTGATAATCGTCCGTACCATGATCTTGGTGCTTGTTTGAGACTATACAGAGCCTTGTCGAGTTTGTATACATGGTCAGGTGACTCCTTGCTTTCAAAACCTGGAGGATGCTTGACAAATACATCTTCCTTCAGATAGCCATTGAGAAAGGTACTCTTAACATCCATCTGATGAAGAGTGAATTCCATGTGTGCATCAAATGCTGTAAGAAGTCTGATTGCCTCCAGTCTTGCCACATGAGGAAAGGTCTCATCATAGTCAATTCCCTCTTCTTGACTATACCCTTGAACAACTAGTCTTGCCTTCTTCCTTGTAACAGTTTCATCCTCATCGAGCTTGTTACTGAAGGCCCACTTAGTGCCAATCATTGATCTGTCTAGTGTCCTGGGTAACAAGTGCCATACTTGACTTCTTTCAAACTGATTCAGCTCTTCTTAAATGGCATTTACCCAATCAGCATCTTGTAGGGCTTCCCCAATGTTCTTTAGTTCGATCATGGATAGAAAGGCATCAAAAGCACACAGATTCTTCAAGGATGATGTTGTTTTTGTCTCTCCTGGAAATCCAGCCTAACAAAATGATAATAGAGGCTGCTACCCTGTTCCGAGATCGTGAAAGGTCCATTTTCCGCTTTGGAAATATCGAAATAGCGCCTTTGATAGAAGAGATAGGAGGGCTGGCTAACCTAGTATGGGAAACTCCGAGGTTGTTGATGTCTGAGAACAGCACATGCAAATATTTCCTCAAAATGATGGGTATGAAAAAGGACGCAGAATTGGTATGTTTGGAGGATTCGTACATTCCTTTTGACTACTTGTACGAAAGGTATGGCACAACAAATCATACCATACCTACCATGACGAGTTTTCTATCACCTCCGTGGGACTCGTCCATCGCCGAGTGTTCGTGTTTATGTTGCTTTTTGGGTTTGGTCGTGTTCCCGATGAAGAAAGAAGGAAATGATCCATACCAGGCTAGAAATGGTAACTAAGACCATAATGGAAGGGGTAAATGGGCAAGATTTTAGCATTGTGCCCATGATTGTTGCAGACATATATCGGGCCTTAGAAAGGTGTCAACAAGGAGCAAAGCATTTTGAAGGCTGCAATTTATTACTTCAACTCTGACTCATGGAACATCTTCAAAAAGGCGAATATCGACAGGACATTCACCACAGAATGTGGGATGACCACATCACTTTCCATCACCCAAAGTGAATGAATTTTATCCCTGATATGTTCGCTCAGCCTGAAAATGCCGAGGGATGGGTTGAGCTTTTTGATAACTTGACTGAAGAGCTGGTTCAATGGATGTTTGAATGGTTTCCGACGGATGAGTTCATCATTCGATCCCGAGACGCATCATTTCTGATACTGATTGGTCTAAAGGGTACATACCCTTACGTCTCTCTTCGAGTTATGAGGCAAGCAGGAAGGAAGCAAGTCATCCCTAGGGTCGAGAAGATGAGCCATCTTCGAGCTGACTCTCAAAATAATGACAGTCCTCACACGTGGCAAGCTCAACACCTGTGGCACTGCAAGGTTATGCTTGAGAAAGACACTATCGAGTCAGACATGTATCACACCAATTGTACCCCTTTCTATCTTGGTTGTTTAGAAGAAGATCTGGGTGGTCAGAGCAAGTCGCGGTACGTCCGAGGTCACAGGGATATAGATGAAGCGGCCGAGGCACTAGTCAAATACAACCAACTGCGCAAAAGGATCCAGAAAAGTGAGGATGACCACTACAAGATACATGAGTCCAACAAAAAACTGATCGGGGAATGGAAGGACATGGCTATCAACGCCAACAAAAGGTTGGGGTACTTGGAACGAGGTATAATCGAGTTGGAAGAAAAGTTCATCAAAAGAGTTGAAGATTGTCAAAAGGCTGAGGGAGCTGCAGGGGGATAGCTAGCCAGAACCTACATGTTGCTGGGACTTCCCGAGCTGGGAAAACTATACAAGGAAAGCAAGAATGCCGAGCCCGGGGAAGGTCCTTCTAGGACCAAGTAGATAGGATTGTCTTTATTTTTCTATCAATGTAATAAAGGCCAACGGCCATTAGTGACTTTTATTTTTTGTCTATCGTTTTGGGATTTGTCTATTTTTCTTATCAATAAAATGAAGCATTTAGCATTTTAAGTTCTCCAAATCAATTTGTCGCTAGTCCTACCTCGGGCACAAAGAGGTTCCCAACTTAGGACGTGCTTTACATTTCCTCATTATGTGTTTAAATACTGTAATATTTCTTTTCACAATCCTCACTAACTTGGTTACCTTTTGTTTTTATCTTTTTTTACTCCCCTCCCCAAAGGTTAGTTCGTGCATTCTGGCATTATCAGCCTATCGCACCAAATCGAAGGTCCCTCCACCTACTCCTCTTCCTAGTCCTCCTAAGAGTAAAGACAAAGGAAAAAGTAAGATGGAAGAGTCCAGCGGCACTAGAAAGGAGAATATGATCGAACGGGTAGAGGCCACTGATGGCCGAGGTGTTCAGGTCCTGCATGAGAACATGTCACCACTTGAACAAAAATTTCTGAAGTTTCAGGAAGTACTCGATCAAGTCCAGAATCTGGCCAATTTGTCATATTCCCTCAACGTCCCCGACGTCAACCTTCCAATTTCTCAAAACCCCCCACCTCCACAAAATATCCCAAGACAGCAAAATCATCATGCACCTCACCATCACCCCATCCCCCCCCCCCAAAGAACCAATCT
>ML419283.1:0-23988 GCA_005239525.1 Nicotiana knightiana | reverse complement strand
CCACACCTCAAATAACACTCCACTACTCATCCCAGAACCTCAAAACCCCACAAAGGACCATTTCCACACCTATAACAATCCCATCTATGTGGAAACCGTGACCCACTCCACTCCCCCTATCCCACAGGCGTCCGAGTCTGACGAAAAGGATTTACTTATCAGGAACCTAGCCGAGGAGCTTAGGAAACTGACCAGCCGAGTCCAGGGTGTTGAAGGAACCAAGGGAATCGAAGGGTTGAATTATGAAGACCTTTGTATCAAACCTGATGTCGAACTGCCCGAGGGGTACAAACCACCAAAGTTTGAAATGTTTGACGGAACTGGTGATCCGGGAGTCCATCTGAGAACCTATTGCGACAAATTGGTTAGTGTTGGAAAGGATGAAAGAATCCGCATGAAGCTGTTCATGAGGAGTTTGAAGGGAGATGCACTGTCTTGGTACATCAGCCAAGAACCCACGAAGTGATCAAACTGGGTAAGCATGGCGTCTGATTTTATGGACAGGTTTAGATTCAACATAGATAACGCACCAGATGTGTTCTACATTCAAAAGTTGAATAAGAAACCTACAGAAACCTTTCACGAGTATGCTACTCGCTGGAGGTCCGATGCCGCTAAAGTCAGAACTGCTCTATAGGAAGAACAAATGAACAAGTTCTTTGTCCGGGCTCAGGACCCGCAGTATTATGAACGGTTAATGATGGTTGAGGGCCACAAGTTCTCTGACATCATTAAATTGGTGAGCGGATTGAAGAAGGCATTAAAAGCGGTATGGTTAGAAGTTTTGAAGCCTTGCAAGCAACTAAAGGCTCTACAGTCCGGTGGTGTTTCTAAGAAGAGAGACATGGGGGAGCCATAATGGTTGCACAAAGAGCCAAGTCCCCACTCAAGTACCCAACCTATCCAACACCTCTACTCACATACCATCCAACCCCGAATTACCAAGCACCCTCACCAAATTACCAAGCTCCACCACCCACGTATGAACCTGCTTTGCCCAGATAATCACAACCCTCCCCTGTTTACCACACATATAATTCCCATCCATCCCATTACAATCACCCCCTGCACGCCAAAACTTCCCTAGACCTCGTCCCAATTTTAATTGCCGCCCTTCAAAGAAATAAATCGCCATTGTCGAGCCCATTGACCAGCCCTGAGAACCATTCTCAGTGGTTTAACCCAAACAAATCCCGTGCAGACCATTCTGGCATGAAAGGACACACCATCGAAGAATGCCGCTCTTTGAAGGACAAAATACAGGCTCTCATTGACAACAACATTATTGTGGCAAAAGACCCCGCTCCAAACGTCTGCGACAATCCTCTTCCAGATCATAAGAGTAGAGGTATCCATATGATTGAAATACAAGATGATTGGGATCCCGAGGGGTTAATCGGGTTGATCGCAGAAGGCGATGACCTAAAGAAACCCTCAGTCACTCTCAAACCGATCACAGTCCAGATTTAACAATATGAGACCGCTGAGATGAATATGTCTATACCATTTGAGTTTGAAGCAGTGCCACCTGCAAAGTTACCAGTGCCAATTGAAGTTGAGTTTGTATCTCCAACAAATGCACCGGCACCATTTGAGGTCGCAGGCTTTCCACCCCTAACACACATTCCATTTGAAGTAAGGATGGCTGGACCAATTCCAGTGGCAATGTCAACCACGCCACCCTTCTATTCAAATGGTATCCCTTGGGACTACACAGTCGAGGCGAGAGGAAAGGCAAGGTCAGGTCTGAGGAAGCAGTTGCAGCATAGGGTATGACAAGAACTGGTAGGGTCTACACCCTTGAGCATCTGGCCCAGTCAAGAAATCAGGCTACCAACTAGCCTCTCCTTATCGAAACAGGTCCCGATGACCTTTGGAGAAAGGTACGGGCTAAGGAGTATTTGGTCATCGACCAGCTGAACAAGACACCGGCACAGATATCCATCCTCTCTCTGCTGCACAATTCCGAAACACACAGAAATGCTTTGTTGAAAGTGTTGAGTGAAGCATATATGCCAAACAACATCACTAGTGGGGAAACGGCCAATATGGTAGGCCAGGTACTGGAGAGTCATAAAATAACTTTTCATGAGGACGAGATACCACCTGAAGGATTAAGGCACAACAAAGTGTTGCACCTAACAGTGCAATGCGAAGATCATTTCATCACAAGAATCTTGATCGATGGAGGTTCCAGTCTTAACATATGTACGTTGATAACACTCAAGAAATTGCGTAAAAGGCTACATGAGATAAGGGATGAAGCGATCAATCTGAAAACCTTTGACGGTTCTCAGAGGTCCACCGTGGGGGAGATCAGTCTACGTCTACATATGGGACCGACTTGGTTCGAAGTGGATTTCCAGGTTATAGATGTGCCAGCATCCTACAACCTATTGTTGGGACGACCCTGGATTCATGTTGCTGGAGTCGTAGCGTCAACGCTGCATCAGGCGGTAAAATTTGAATGGAACCACCAAGAGGTGATTATTTATGGTGACGGTAGCAACCCTATTTATAGTCGTCAAACTATTCCGATGATTTACGAAAAAAGGAAAATAGGCTGAGGAACTTATGACCACATTGAACGGTTCAATGCTATCGACAAGAACAAGTGGTGCGATAGCAAGATTGAGAGCATCCTGAACTGGAGAGGATATGAGGCAGGCAAAGGGCTCGGTAAGAACCTCCAAGGAATCACGAAGCCCATAAAGCTCAAGGAACATGGCACCACTTTCGGTCTCGGGTATGAGTACACTTGGTAGGAATTCAACGACTGGTCGCCACCTTGGCACGGTCCCTATTACCCTTTAGAGCAGCCAATACCTCATCTTGAGCAGACTTTAAAGCAGGCCGACACTATTTACAGTTCAGATGAGGAATAAGCACTTGCAGCAATGAGGAGTTTGTTCCTAGAGGACGAAGGTATGGATTGTTGTGTTGTTCTCGAGGAGGAGGGGGAGGAAGGCCCTTCCATACAGACTGTAATCAAGGGGACATATCTCAAGAACTGGTCTATCAAGACGACCAAAGTCCGACGAGCCTCGGGGTAGCAAGGCTAAAACAAGCATTATTTACTGTTTTATTTCCTAGATGATTTTTCTTTTCTTTCATTTTTCTTTTTTCAATTTCTGCAATAAAGATCTTCATGTTCAAAATAGTTATTCAACATATCAAAGCATCTTCTAAATTTATCTTACGAATCCAATATTTATTGCTATTTTTTTCTCCCATTACTTTATTTATACAGCATCACTATTTCTTGTTTTGATGAACCAATGACTGTGACATGCAATGAGACAACGCAGCAAACGGGCATTGATTCAGATGAAGGCGACATACCTAACGAGATTCTCAAAAAATTTGAGAACTTTGAGAATAGACCTAAGTCCAACCTGGATGAGACTGAAGTTATCAACCTGGGAGATTCAGAAAACGTCAAGCATTCATTTGTCACCATCGAAAAAGAAGGAACACACAGAGTTTCTAAAAGAGTATGAGGACTTATTTGCATTGTCGTATGATGACATGACTTGTCTATGTACGTCTATTGTGGCTCACAAACTGCCAACCAATCCAATGTGTCCACCGGTGAAATAAAAGCTCAAAAAGTTCAAACCCGACATGAGTTTGAAAATCAAAGAAGAAGTTACCAAGTAGATCAACGCCAAAGTTCTCCGGGTAGTGGAGTACCCGACATGGTTAACCAACATTGTGCCTGTGCCAAAGAAGGACGGGAAGGTCAGAGTCTGCGTCGACTACCGGGATCTCAACCGGGCATATCCGAAAGACGACTTCCCCATGCCAAATATACACATTCTAATTGATAACTGCGCCAAACATGAATTACAGTCTTTCATGGATTGCTTCGCTGGATATCACCAGATTAGGATGGATGAGGAAGATGCCAAGAAAACGACCTTCATTACGCCTTGGGGAGTGTATTGTTACAAGATGATGACATTCGGCCTAAAGAATATAGGGGCCACCTACATAAGGGCCATGACCACCATATTCCATGACATGATTCATAGGGAGATCGAGGTGTATGTGGATGATGTCATTATCAAATCGTTGGTGATCATATGAAGAATTTGGGGAAGTTCTTCAATAGATTGCGAAAATACAATCTGAAACTAAACCCCGCGAAGTATGCATTCGGGGTTCCTACTGGGAAGTTGCTGGGATTTATTGTAACCCGCCGGGGAATAGAATTGGATCCGTCAAAGGTCAAAGCCATTCAAGAGCTACCACCACCAATTGATTTTACGACCTTTAGTTACTTCTTGCTTTATTCCATGACGGATTTTACTATCAATTGATTCTTACATTAGTGTTTTAATTAAAACCTTATGAACCTGACCCCAATTTCCTACTATGTTATTACTATATTCGAAATCTTTCCTTATTTGTTATATAATATTCCGTTCCTTACTTGTTACTTGTTCTGACCGTTTGAAATATAACTCCCTTAATTAGGAGAGTACTAGTACTGATTTTGCAACTAATTGATTCTTTGAGTTCCATAATTACTGAGCAGTCTAATTGTTACCTTATTTTCACCTAGTTTCGAACTATATATATACTTTATTCATACCATGGCACACGGACACGAATTGATCTGTTCAAATCTCTCTCTCGCAATTAAAAAAACTCTCTGATCTCTCTCTCTTCTGTGCTAGTTAGTGTTATTCTAAGTTAGTTGGCTGCACGACAAGGCTAACTATTGTGCATCTCCTACTTCCTGTTTGTGTTACTGCTTTCTTCACTTTAATGGTATGTTCTAATCTAGATTTCAGTCCTCAAACAAACATGTTTCTATTATTGTTGTAATTTAGTATGTTTCTAATTTGCTTTTACTTATTATTCAACATGTATCTAGGATCCTGAACTCCATTCACATGTTAAGTTAGGCTTTACCTTTTTATGACCAGCATGTTTCTGTATACTTAGCACCTGCTTCTTAAGTGAATCTCCATGCCTATGACTGGTACATTAGTTTAATCATGGTCTTAGTTGTTTTGGGGTTAATCTAACCTAGTACTTTATTGTACCCCTAATCCTCTGAACCCTTGGGAGCTTCTGATTGCATGCCTATATGTGTGTCTGCCTGCTATATGTTTACCCTCACATGCTCTATATTTGTCCCTCAAATATCATTACCCCTGTTTGTGATGGTTGGACTATCCCTGGTCCTTTGTGTGATGTTGAACTTCTATTCCAATCAAATTTCCCTCTTCAAAACTGTTCTCTTACTTACCCTTTCCCAAAACTGTTTTCTTACTTAAACCCTTTTAAAAAATAATAAGCACTCTCACATATACTCTTAGAAATCTAGGTTCTGCCCCTTATGTGTGAGCATTGCCTTGGGACCCTTGAGCTCCCTCTGAACTTTGACAAACAGAGGTTTGCCATTTCACACTGCACTTACTCTATTTTGGCTATGAAATCTGGGTGTGAGCACTGCCCTGGAGCCCTTGAGGTCCTTAGGGAACTCTGACAAACCCGTATTATGAGAAGGTTGTGAAATAATACCTGACATTGAGGACTTGGAGACTTGAGCCTATTTTGTAGGCTCCCTATAGTTAACTTCTTATTTTCCTTCTATTTTCAGTTGTGTAATTCGTATTCAACGGCCTGTAATAATTGATTGTAACAACTCTGGGGTCGGATAGTGAAAAAAGGGTAGGTGATATGCATGTTGTAGTATAATTAAGGGTAGAGACCATGTTTCTAGTTTTACGTGATTCTGCCCATATTTTGAAATTTCACTAGAAGTATTGTCTTAGGATAACTAATATGTAATCATGTCTCATCATGCTATGCACGTAGATATCCTGTTTTAGGTAAACGACGATTAAAATCTATCACCTATGCTATTCCTGAAACTGTGCATAATGCTATGATTCTATGTGCATTTAGAAATTCTATTTAAGTTATTAGCATCATGCTGCATTAGATATCATGCTATAGGATCGTATCTATTTAACTGCATTTAGTCTAAACACAGAACAGTCCACTGTTCTCAGCAAATACTAATTAGTCTTTATACATCTTGACACCTAGAATCGCATGTTATTAGCTATAAACAACCTAGAGTCATTAACAAATCTAAATAAATGTTGCATGTTATCCAACACATAGGCAAGCCTTAGGTAATTAACTTAAAAAAGATAAAATCAGAATTGTCTTTATGATCATGTTTAACTTTCAGCATGCTTAAAACCAGTAGGCAAGCCTGATTAAGACTTCCTCTTTGAGTTATGCGATAATATGTCTTTGTGTTATCACCTAGATACCATGCATTAGGATTCAGAATTAATATGGACCTTAATTGTGTATGATACATGCTGCTTATATGTACTGTGTGTGGAGGAATATTTGAGCCTTTATCTATTTTCTATGCATTACTTTATCTGCAGTCCTACTTGTTTTGTTACCTGTCGCCTTATAATTTTACCTTTAAAACCTGAGGGTCTTCCTAGCACCTCTATTAGGATAGGAGTCCTAATTTCCTCTGGGACTGATAGGAAGGGACGGGTAACAACATGCAATAGAGGTAGAGACCACCACTCGTTTTAATAACCTTACAGGGTGGGAAGGGTAGAATATAGATATGATGACTGGTGCGCTAATACCACGTGTAGCCCCTCTTCCAGAAGTGATTACCGGATATTTCATTGATGTGATGTATATTATTATAAACCTAGTACACCTTTATATGCTAGCTCATAATTCCTTTTCAAAAGCTAATCTTCTTTACTGTTTTCCAACATCTACATGCTGAAGACTTAAATCCCCTCTTATTTGAGCCTTTACTTGTTATTTGCTAGTTGTACAAATCCACGAAATCATTTGGCCGGGAACCACACTTGTGGATCCTAAGGGGTGCCTAACACCTTCCCCTTAGGATAATTTCAAGCCCTTACCCAAATCTCTGGTTAGCAACATAGTTATAATTGAGCCCCTTGGGTGCCCTAACGCACCGTTAAAATCGTTAGGTGGCAACTCTTCAAAATATGTAAACCCCTTTCCCAAAAGGAACGTGTTGTTCCAACCAATGTCATAAACCCGATCTCCTCGAGAAAAAAAGGGGCGCGACAGCATGGCGACTCTACTGGGGATATCTAGGCTTATACCATTTCAAATTATTTCGTGAATTTGTGCTTTTATTTTAAATACTTTCACCCTTTCCTATTCCCTTTACATGCAATTAATTGTTTACTTCGGGTATTTACTTTTCTTCAAAAACGAAACTGAAATGTCTCTTTGTTTCCTTTTGTAACTGCTTTAAATCATTACTACCATTTTTACCGCTTCTTTAACGTTCAAATACGTGACAACTTGTTTTAATACTTATTATTGCATAAATCATGCTCAACATTCATACTCTACTTGTACGAAATAAAATTCTATAGCAATGCTTGATGAGTGGTTGTGCCCTTCCTATATTATCACCTAGTAAATTCGGGAAGGCTTGTTTGCGGTAAAACTAGTCAATCAGCGGTGCAGTCGATGGTTCCGTGCCTTTCCCCCTTGAGTTGTCCGTTCAAGGGTACCGGTCTAAAACCCCATAGAAACCTTACTATGTTGCACTATTGTATGCATCATGGTCAAACGTAGTCAAGCTAAAGTATCATCCGCACGATAGTTTTTAAGATAGCCTTATCTAAAAGTCCACCGAGTTTCCCTAAACCCAAACAGACGCCCTCATGTTCTGTGCATTTATTTGGAAAACTAAATGCTTCCTGCAAATTATTGACGATAAATAGTCGAGTCCAGTGGGGGTAAGGGCCTAAACTTATTTGCTTTGCAGAAAAAATGAGGCACAAAGTCCCCAAATTCGGCATGGTCTCCAACATCCACCCAAGACTGCTGAGTTGATGGGAGGATCTACACTCTAGCGACAAAGCTATCATCAGAAAACACTTGGGTAATCTACCGTCTCTCCTGGAAATCCAGCCTAACAAAATGATAATAGAGGCTGCTACCCTGTTCTGGAATCGTGAAAGGTCCGTGTCCTGCTTTGGGAACATCGAAATGGCGCCATTTATAAAAGATATAGGAGGGCTAATCTAGTATGGGAAACTTTGGGGTTGTTGATGCTTGAGAACTGCACAAGGAAGAGTTTCCTCAAATTGATCGGTCTGAAAAAGGACGCGGAATTGGTATGTTTGGAGGATTCGTACATTCCTTTTGACTACTTGTACGAAAGGTATGGCTACAGCAAATCATACCGTACCTACCATGATGAGTTTTCTATCACCTCCCTGGGACACGTCCATCACTGAGTGTTCGTGTTTATGGTTTTCTTTTTGGGTTCGATCGTGTTCCCGATGAAGAAGGAAAGGATCCATACCAGGCTAGCCATGGTAACTAAGACCATAATGGAAGGGGTAAATGGACAAGATTTCAGCATTGTGCCCATGATAGTTGCAAACATATATCGGTCCTTAGAAAGGTGTCAACAAGGAGCAAAGCATTTCGAAGGTTGCAATTTATTACTTCAACTCTGGCTCATGTAACATCTCCAAAAAGGCGAATATCGACAGGACATTCACCGCAGAATGTGGGATGACCACATAGCTTTCCATCACCCAAGGCGAATGAATTATATCACTAACATGTCCGCTCAGCCTAAAAATGCCGAGGGATGGGTTGAACTTTTTGATAACATTACTGAAGAGTAGGTTCAATGGATGTTTGAATGGTTTCCGACAGATGAGTTCATCATTCGATCCCGAGATGCATCATTTCTGATACTGATTGGTCTTAGGGGGAATACCCTTAGGTCCCTCTTTGAGTTATGAGGCAAGCATGAAGGAAGAAAGTCATCCCTAGGGTCGAGAAGATGAGCTATCTTCGAGCTGACTTTCAAAATAATGATAGTCCTCACATGTCACAAGCTCATCAACTGTGACACTAAAAAGTTATACTTGAGAAAGACACTATTGAGCTAGACATGTATTACGCCGGTTGTACCCCTTTCTATCTAGGTTGGTTAGCAGAGGATATGGGTGGTCAGAGCAAGCCGGGGTACGTCCGAGATCACGGGGTTATAGATGAAAGGGCTGAGGCACAAGTCAAATACAACCAATTGCGCAAAAGGATCCGGGAAAATGGGGATGACCACTACAAAATACATGAGTCCAACAAAAAACTGATCTGCGAATGGAAGGACATGGCTATCAACGCCAACAAAAGGATGGGGTACTTGGAACAAGGTATAATCGAGCTGGAAGAAAAGTTCATGAAAAGAGTTGAAGATTGTCAAAAGGCTGAGGGAGCTGCAGGGGGATACCTAGCCAGAACCTACATGTTGCTGGGACTTCGCGAGCTGGGAAAACTATACAAGGAAAGCAAGGATGCCGAGTCTGGGGAAGGTCCTTCTGGGACCAAGTAGATAGGAGTGTCTTTATTTTTCTATCAATGTAATAAAGGCCAATGGCCATAGTGACTTTTATTTTTCGTCTATCGTTCTGGGATTTGTCTCTTTTTCTTATCAATAAAATGAGGCATTTAGCATTTTAAGTTCTCCAAATCAATTTGTCGCTAGGCCTACCTCGGGCACAACGAGGTTCCCAACTAGGACGCACTTTACATTTCTGCATTATGTGTTTAACTACTGCAATATTTCTTTTCCTATTCTTCACTAACTTGGTTACCTTTTGTTTTTATCTTTTCTTACTCCCCTCCCCGAAGGTTAGTTCGTGCATTCTTGCATCATCAGCCTATCACACCAGATCCAAGGGCCCTCTACCTACTCCTCCTCCTAGTCCTCCTAAGGGAAAAGACAAAGGAAAAAGTAGGATGGAAGAGTCCAGCGGCACCAAAAAGGAGAATATGATTGAACGGGTAGAGGCCACTCATGGCCGAGGTATTCAGGTCCTGCATGAGAACATGTCACCACTTGAACAGAAATTGATGAAGTTTCAGGAAGAACTCGATCAAGTCCGGAATCTGGTCAATTTGACATTTTCCCTCAACGTCCCCGACGTCAAACTTGCAAATGCTCAAAACACCGCACGTCCACAAAATATCCCAATACAGCAAAATCATCTTGCACCTCTCTATCATGCCACTCCCCGAAAGAACCAAACTCTCCCGACGCAGTGCAATGCTTGCCACACCATGATTAACACTCCACTACTCATCCAAGAACCTCAAAACCCCACAAAGGACCATTTCCACACCTATAACAATCCCATATATGTGGAAACCGTGACCCACTCCACCCCGCCTATTTCACAGGCGTCCGAGCCTGACGAAAAGGATTTACTTATCAGGAACCTGGCCGAGGAGCTTAGGAAACTGACCAGCTGAGTCCAAGGTGTTGAAGGAACCAAGGGAATTGAAGGGTTGAATTATGAGGACCTTTGTATCCAACATCATGTCGAACTGACCGAGGGGTACAAACCTCCAAAGTTCAAAATGTTTGACTGTACTGGTGATCCGAGAGTCCATCTAAGGACCTATTGCGACAAATTGGTTGGCTTGGGAAAGGATGAAAGAATCCTCATGAAGCTGTTCATGAGGAGTTTGAAGGGAGACGCACACCCAAGAAATGGTCAAACTAGGTAAGCATGGTGTATGATTTTATGGAAAGGTTTAGATTCAACACAGAGAACACACCAGATGTGTTCTACATCTGAATTAAAAACCTACAGAAACCTTTCGCGAGTATGCTACTCGCTGGAGATCCAAAGTCGCTAAAGTCAGACTTGCTCTAGAGGAAGAACAGATGAAAGTGTTTTTTATCCGGGCTCAGGACCTGTAGTATTATGAACGGTTAATGATGGTTGAGGGCCCCAAGTTCTCCGACATAATCAAATTGGGTGAGCGGATTGAAGAAGGTATTAAAAGCGGTATGGTTACAAATTTTGAAGCCTTGCAAGCTACTAACAAGGCTCTACAGTCCAGTGGTATGTCTAAGAAGAGAGACGTGTGAGCCGTAATTGTTTCACAAAGAGCCAAGTCCCCACTCAAATACCAAACATATCCAACACCTCCACTCACATACCATCCCACCCCGGATTACCAAGCACCCTCACCAAATTACCAAGCTCCATCACCCACATATCAACCTGCTTCGCCCAGATATTCACAACCCGCCCCTGTCTACCATACTTATAATTCCCAGCCATCCCATTACCAATCACCCCCTTCACGCCAAAACTTCCCTAGACCTCGTCCCAATTTTGATCACCGCCCTCCAAAGCAATACACCGCCATTGCCGAGCCCATTGGCCAGCTGTATGAGAAGCTCAAAGCTGTTGGTTATGTCACACCTATCCCTACTGCCACCCCTGAGAACCCTTATCACTGGGTTAACCCAAACAAATCATACACATACCATTCCAGCATGAAAGGACACACCATCGAAGAATGCCGCTCTTTGAAGGAAAAAATGCAGGCTCTCATTGACAACAAGATTATTGTGGCAAAATTCCCCGCTCCAAATGTCCGCGACAATCCTCTGCCAGAACGTAAGGGTAGAGGTATCCATACGATTGAAGTAGAAGATGATTGGGATCCCGAGGGGTCAATCGGGTTGATCACAGAAGGCGATGACCTAAAGAAACCCGCAGTCACTCTCAAACTAATCATAGTCCAGATTCAACCATCTGAGACCGCTGAGATGAATATGTCTATACCATTTGAGTTTGAAGCAGCGCCACCTGCAAAGTCACCAGTGCCAATTAAAGTTGAGTTAGTATCTCCAACAAATGCACCGGCACCATTCGAGGTTGCAGTCTTGCCACCCCTAACACACATTCTATTTGAAGTAAGGACAGCTACACCAATTCCGGTGGCAATGTCAACCACGCCACCCTATATTCAAACACTATCCCTTGGGACTACACAGCCGAGGCGAGAAGGAAAGGCAAGGTCAAGTCTGAGAAAGCAGTCATAGCACAGGGTATGGCGAGAACTGGTAGGGTCTACACTCCTGAGCATCTGGCCGAGTCAAGCAAGCAGGCTGCCTACTGGCCTCCCCTAATCGAAACAGGTCCCGATGACCTTTGGAAAAAGGTACGGGCGAAGTAGTATTCTATCATCGACCAGCTGAACAAGACGCCAACACATATATCCATCCTCTCTCGGCTGCAAAATTCGGAAACACACATAAATGCTTTGTTGAGAAATGTTGAGTGAAGCATATGTGCCAAACAACATCACTAGTGGGGAAACGTCCAATATGGTAGGCCAGGTACTGGAGAGTCATAAAATCACTTTTCGTGAGGACGAGCTACAACCTGAATGATTGGGGCACAACAAAGCGCTGTACATCACAGTGCAATGCAAAGATCATTTCATCATAAGAATGTTGATCGATGGAGGTTCCATTCTTAACATATGTCAGTTGATAACACGCAAGAAATTGGGTAAAAGGATACATGAGATAAGGGATGGATCGATCAATGTGAAAGCGTTTGACGATTCTCAGAGGTCCACCACGGGGGAGATCACTCTATGTCTACAGATGGGACCGACTTGGTTCGAACTGGATTTCCAGGTTATAGATGTGCCAGCATCCTACAACCTATTGTTGGGACGACCCTGGATTCATGCTGCTGGAGCCGTTGCGTCAACGCTGCATTAGGCGGTAAAATTTGAATGGAACAACCAAGAGGTGATTATTCATGGTGATGGTAGCAACCCCATTTATAGTCGTCAAACTATTCTGGTGATTGACGGTAAAAGGAAGATAGGCGGAGGAACATACCACCACATTGAACGGGTCAATGCTATCGACAAGGACAAGTGGTGGGATAGAAGGATTGAGAGCATCCTAAACTTGAGAGGATATGAGCCAGGCAAAGGGCTCGGTAAGAACCTCCAACGGATCACAAAGCCCATAAAGCTCAAGGAACATGGCACCACTTTTGGTCTGGGTATGAGTAAACTTGGCAAGAATTCAACGACAGGTCGCCACCTTGGTGCGGTCCCTATTACCCTTTGGAGCAGCCAATACCTCATCTTGAGCAAACTTTCAAGCAGGCCGACACTATTTACGGTTCAGACGAGGAAGAAGCACTTGCAACAATGAGGAGTTTGTTCCTAGAGAACGAAGATATGGATTGTTGTGTTCTTCTCGAGGAGGAGGGGGAGGAAGGACCTTCCATACAGACTGTAATCAAGAGGACATATCTGAAGAACTGGTCTATCCAGACGACCAAAGCCCGACGAGCCTCGGGGTAGCAAGGCTAAAACAAGTATTATTTACTGTTTTATTTACTAAATGCTTTTACTTTTCCTGCATTTTTCTTTTTCAATTTCTGCAATAAATATCTTCAATGTTCAAAACAGTTATTCAACCTATCAAAGCATCTTCTAAATTTCTCTTACGAATCCGATATTTATTGCTATTGTTTTCTCCCATTACTTTACTTATACAACATTATTATTTCTTGTCTTGATGAACCAATGATTGTGACATGCAACGAGACAACACAGCAAACGGGCATTGATTCAGATGAAGACGACATACATGATGAGATTGTCAAAGAAGTTGAGAACTTTGAGAACAGACCTAATATCATCCTGGATGAGACTGAAGTTATCAACCTGGGAGATTCAGAAAACGTCAACCATTCATTTGTTACCATCGGAAAAAAAGGAATACACAAAGTTTCTAAAAGAGTATAAGGATGTATTTGCATGGTCGTATGATGACTTGACTTGTCTAAGTACGTCTATTGTGGCTTACAAACTGCCAACCAATCCAATGTGTCCACCGGTGAAACAAAAGCTCAGAAAGTTCAAATCCGACATGAGTTTGAAAATCAAAGAAGAAGTTACCAAGCAGATCAACGCCAAAGTTCTCCGGGTAGTGGAGTACCCAACATGGTTATTCAATATTGTACCTCTGCCAAAGAAGGACGGGAAGGTCAGAGTCTGCGTCGACTACCGAGATCTCAACCGGGCTAGTCTGAAAGACGACTTCCCCTTGCTAAATATACACATTCAGATTGATAATTGCGCCAAGCATGAATTACATTCCTTCGTGGATGGCTTCGGTGGTTATCACCATATTTGGATGGATGAGGAAGATGCTGAGAAAACAGCGTTCATTACTCCGTGTGGAGTGTATTGTTACAAGATGTTGCCATTCGGCCTAAAGAATACAGGGGATACCTACATGAGGTCCATGACCACCATATTCCAGGACATGATTCATAAGGAGATCGAGGTGTACGTGGATGATGTCATTATGAAATCAAAGAAATCTGTTGATCACATGGAGAATTTGGGGAAGTTCTTTAATAGATTGAGAAAATACAATCTGAATCTAAACCATGCGAAGTGTGCATTCGGGGTTCCTGCTGGGTAGTTGCTGGAATTTATTGTATACCGCCGAGGAATAGAATTGGATCCGTCAAAGTTTAAATCCATTCAAGATCTACCACCACTAAGGAACAAGAAAGATGTGATGAGTTTCTCTGGGAGGCTTAATTGCATCAGCCGGTTTATAGCACAATCCACAGTCATCTATGAGCCAATCTTTAAGATGCTGAAGAAGGACGTTGCGACCGAGTGGACCGATGATTGTCAAAAGGGTTTTAATAGAATCAAGGAATATTTGTTAACACCGCCAGTCTTAGTACCGCCCGAGTCAAGAAGGCCTCTGTTACTCTATCTTGTCGTGTTAGATGGTGCTTTCGGCTGCGTTCTGGGGCAGCACGATGAAACATGAAGGAAGGAACAAGCTATTTATTACCTCAGCAAGAAGTTCACTCCATATGAGGCCCGGTATTCTCTACTAGAACGTACATGTTGTGCTCTAACTTGGGTTGCCCAAAAGCTGAGGCATTACTTCTGTGCCTACACAACATGTCTCATATCAAGGATGGATCCATTAAAGTACATCTTTCAGAAACCCATGCCCACTGGCAAGCTAGCCAAGTGGAAAATCTTGCTGAGCAAATTCGGCATTGTTTACATGACTCAGAAGGCAGTTAAAGGACAAGCTCTGGCAGACCATCTTGCTGAGAATCCCGTAGACGGAGGATACGAACCCCTAAAAATATATTTTCCTGATGAGGAGGTATCATTCATAGGAGAAGACATTGCAGAATCATATGATGGTTGGAGGATGTTCTTCGATAGAGCAACAAACATCAAGGGAGTTGGTATTGGAGCAGTCCTAGTATCAGAGACCGGTCAGCATTATCTGATATCCGCCTAACTCAGGTTCCCTTGCACCAACAATATGGCCAAATATGAAGCCTGCATCTTGGGGCTCAATATGGCCGTTGACATGAACGTCCAGGAACTGTTAGTGATCGGTGATTTAGACTTATTGGTACATCAGGTACAAGGAGAATGGGAAACAAAGAATTCCAAGATACTGTCGTATCTGCACTACGTACAAGAGTTATGAAAGAGATTCACAAAGATAGAGTTCCGGCACGTCCCCAGAATCCAGAATGAGTTCGCCAACCCATTAGCTACTTTTTCCTCAATGATCCATCATCCGGAAAAGAATTTCATTGGCCCTATTCCCATAAAGATCCATAATCAACTAGCTTACAATGCCCATATCGAAAAAGAAGCAGACGTAAATCCTTGGTTTCATGACATCGATAAGTACGTGGGATATGATAAAGGTGCCTCCAAGTGAGCTCAATGTAACCAGCTCACCATGGTCGTTCGCCGCTTGGGGTATGGATGTTATTGGACCAATCGAGCCTGCTGCTTCCAATGGCCACAGGTTCATTTTGGTCGCCATTGACTACTTCACTAAATGGGTCGAAGCAGCCTCCTACAAAGCAGTTACTAAGAAAGGCGTGGCCGACTTTGTCCGCGACCGCATTGTTTGTCGGTTCGGAGTTCCAGAGTCAATCATCACCAACAATGGTTCTAATCTCAACAGTGACTTGATGAAATCTATGTGTGAAACTTTCAAGATTAAACACAAGAATTCTACAGCATTCAGACCTCAGATGAATGGAGCCGTAGAGGCCGCTAACAAAAACATCAAGAAGATACTAATGAAGATGATAGAAAGGCATAAGTAGTGGCATGAAAACATATCATTCTCTTTATTGGGATACCGCACCACTTTCCGCACATCAACGGGGACAACTCCCAATATGCTAGTTTATGGTACAGAGGCTGTTATTCCTGCCGAAATGGAGGTTCCATCTCTAAGAATTATACAGGAAGCTAAGCTCAACAACGCAGAGTGGGTAAGAAGACGTTATGAGAAATTAGCCGTTATAGACGGGAAGAGAATGAATGCAGTATGTCATGGTCAATTATATCAGAACAGAATGGCCAGGGCCTTCAACAAGAAAGTAAAGCCGAGACGATTCATACTAGGGCAGCTGGTGTTAAAGAAAATCTTTCCACATGAAGATGAGGATGAAGCCAAGGGGAAGTTCTCTCCCAACTAGCAAGGTTCGTACATGGTTTATAGAGTGCTGAGGGGAGGAGCACTCATACTTGCAGAAATGGACAGAGAAGTTTGGCCGAAACTGATCAATTCAGATGTAGTCAAACGCAACTATGTGTAATCTTTATGCTTTATCAGCGATGTAAATTAAAATACGCCTGACCTGATTCCCGTTTAAGAGGGGATACGTAGGCAGCCCTATATGTTCGGTCATAATTCAATAAAAATTTATTTTTCCCCTACAATTAGAAATTGGGGCAGAATTTTGAGGAGGGCCCTCAAAATTCCGAAGCGAGTAGCAGTCCATAAGCATTCACCCAGCCAACTGGAGGAGAATACCCTCAAAATTCTGAAGCAAGTTCAGCCAATCGCCACGCGAGCAGTAGTCAGAGGCATCCACCCAGCAAATTAGAGCAGAATTTTGTGGAGGACTCTCCAAATTACGCAGCAGGAGAGGTTGCAATGTTTGAAGCCGTGTCATGTCGTCGGTTCATCTAAAATTATTTTAGATTATATATTATATCTTACAAAATCATGCATATTTATTTTTCTGAAGCAGCTTGTTTAGCAAACATTACCCCAATGATACAGACAGTATCATCATGATGAAGAAAACGAGCCAAGTAGAGCCAGCAAGAATGCGAACTAACCTTTCCCCTTTACAAAACTCACGATCTTTCTTTGGATGCAGGCACAAAATTGCAAAAACCCCAAAACATATTATCCGCTCAAAGGACAGACATCATCCCTCAAACTTGTCATGCCAACATTTATTATCAGCACAAACCATGCTTCATTATCACAATGCTCTATCTCAATTTAACACCAGCTAAGAATTTATGTTGTCCTTCCATAATCTTGCATAAGGCTACTTTTCTGCCTTCCGAGGTTAAATGCTACCTCTATCTGCATTCGCATCTTGCAAAAGGCTACCATTCTGCCTTCCCAGGTTAAACACTACCTCCATCTGCATTCGCATATTGCATAAGGCTACCATTATTCCTTCCGAGGTTAAACGCTTCCTCCATATTCATTCGCATCTTGCATAAGGCTACCATTCTGCCTTCTGAGGTTAAACTCTACCTCCATCTGTATTCGCAGCTTGCATAAGGCTACCTTTATGCCTTCCGAGGTTAAAAGCTACCTCGATCTGCATTCACATCTTGCATAAGGCTACCTTTCTGCCTTTCGAGGTTAAATGCTACCTCCATCTGCATTCGCATACTGCATAAGGCTATCTTTCTGCCTTCCGAGGATGAAAGCTACCTCCATCTGCATTCGCATCTTGCATAAGGCTACCTTTCTGCCTTCCAAGGTTAAACGCTACCTCCATCTGCATTTGCATCTTGCATAAGGCTACCTTTCTGCCTTCTGAGGCTAAACCCTGCCTCCCATTTACTTCTCAAAAGCAACCAATGCCTCTAGCATTATTTATTGCGCTTTCTTTTTGGGCTAAGCTCTGCCCTGTTAATTCGCAAGACTAAGCTTTGTGTTGTCAGCATCATACTATTGCATCTTCATGGGCTGAAATATCGCCAACATATCCAAAGGCGTCATCGTTCGGAGGCACTATCTTCATGGCCTGAGAACACCATGTCATGTCCTAGGATCCCTTTTATTAGTTTGCATATCATTATTCAAAGGCATCATGATTCGGAGGCATCATCTTCATGTCCCGAGAACATCATTTCATGACGTGCGAATCCTGCATCAAGCAATTCATGGCCCAGGACATCAAGGTCTAAAGACGTCCTCCTTAACAGTCCAAAGACAGCATTCATAGTCCAACGGGAATTTGCTTCATGTTTAAATTACGCACGATATGCTCGTATTAATCACTTATAGGTAACCCGGCAAGCAACAATTGTCCTGGCAGGAGCGATCCCGCTCCAATTCTTAAAAACCGGTGATATGTAGGCAGCTCAAAAAACAGGGTGTGGCTAAACCCTTTCAAATCGCTTCGCTCTGTCAAAATTGGCCATCATGTCTTTACCCGACAACTCTTCCATCCTTCCCGGGTAAAGAGGGGCAGCTGTTGATACCCAATTTTTCCTCAAACTATTTTAAAATTTGCATATATATCTTAAAAATGACTCTTTATAATAACTGATATTTTTTTCGTAATTTTTTCGTATTTTTATTAAATTCCTTTCGAATTTAATCAGTATGTCTATATTCAATAATTATTCATAAATTGTAGCATAAATGATTTCAAAACATCTCCCAGCTCAATATATCATTTTCAATTCTATTAGGATTAATTATTTCACAAATTAGCCAAATTGACATTATTTGGCTATAATTACAACAATTTTACAATTATAGCCTAATTGTACATTTTATGCCATTTTAATTCAATAGTTATTAATTTTATATTTTCTATATTAATTAGTTACCTTAATTTCACCTATATAGACTTAATTTCATTTTATACAATTATTAGCTATTGTTATTAATTATTTATCTAATTTTAATGGGTATTTAACAAACAAGCTTTCTTTATTTAAAATCCAGCCTAATTAATCCGGACCCCCTAACCCAATTAATTAATCTAATAACCCAGCCCAAACCTAAAATCCTACCCATCCTAGTCCCTCACTCAAACTAAACCATTGATTAATTCAAATCAACGGTCCAGATCCCCTTACCATAATTAACCTAAGACCCCCCCGCCTCTCATTCTCTCCCTCTCACTTCTGAGCCGTCTCTCTCAACTCTCTCTCTTCCCTTCAACTCCCTCCAGTAGACCTGGCCCTTCTCCGGCCATCGCCCTGTTGGAATCTATGGCGATTCAACCACCTACAAGCCTTATGGCTCCCCCCTTGAACGTGTGTCACTGTTTTGAGGCCTTCAAGTGAACCAGAGGCAGTCCACTCACCATCTCCAGTCTCATGCCATCTTTCCAACCCATGGACGTCCGAATAAGATCTTTACACTTTCCGATTAAAACCGGCAGTTTCGAGTTATTCTCTTCTCCTTTCGGGGCTCTCTTTGGAAACCCTAACTTTAAACCTCCCGATCCTTTTAGATCTGTCACAGATCTATACGTATTCTGAGATTTTTCCATGTTTTCCTCAAAGATCTTCTTGTTTACTGAAACGACTCTTCATTTCTCAAAACTAGGGTTTCAAGATTCCTTTAAAACAGTTCTTCCTCTAGTTTCTTAGTATTATTTTGTGATTTTATTATGTTTAAGCATTATTTTGAGCCATTCTCTTTTTGTTTGATTCATTTTGATACAAATCACCAAATGCCTGGGTTCAATATGTGAATCTGAGTTTATTTTTGCAACGTTGTTTACCTTTTCTAGCATGACTACCTTGCTTGTGTGTATACTCTACGTGTTTTTGTAATTTCTTTCTCTATAATTACTGATTTGGGTTTTTGATTCTTTGTCTCCTCTTCCTAGACTATGATTATCTATTGGTTCTTTTAATTATCTACTATTTTCTTATATGCATCCTTAATTTTGTGATTAGGGTTTTTGATTTTTACTTAATATGTGTTACTCATGTATAGTTTTACCATTTTTGAATCTCTTAATAAGCATGATTAGTGCTTTAATGATTTTACACCATACTCTTTACTGATTTTCGAGTATTTTCCTTTGAGTAATATTGATTGCCTGATTTTCGAGTATTTCCTTAAAATTGTGGTATTTTCCTTTGTGTAACACTAATTTCCTGTGATTGATTTCCTTTAATTGATTTCCTGTGATAATATTTTTTTCGACCTTTAGTTACTTCTTGCCTTATTCCATGACGGATTTTACTATCAATTGATTCTTACAGTAGTGTTTTAATTAAAACCTTATGCACCTGACCCCAATTTCCTACTATGTGCTTACTATATTCGAAATCTTTTCTTATTTGTTATATACTATTCCTTTCCTTACTTGTTACTTGTTCTGACCGTTTGAAATTTAACTCTCTTAATTAGGAGAGTACTAGTACTGATTTTGCAACTAATTGATTCTTTGAGTTCCATAATTACTAAGCAGTCTAACTATTACCTTATTTTCACCTAGTCTCAAACTAAATATATACTTTATTCATACCATGGCACACTGACACGAATTGATATGTTCAAATCTCTCTCTCACAATTAAAAAAAACTCTTTGATCTCTCTCTCTTCTGTGCTAGTTATTGTTATTCTAGGTTAGTCGGCTGCAAGCCAAGGCTAACTTTGTGCATCTCCTACTTCCTATTTGTGTTACTGCTTTCTTCACTTTACTGGTATGTTCTAATCTAGATTTCAGTCCTCAAACAAACATGTTTATATTACTGTTGTAATTCAGTATGTTTCTAATTTTCTTTTACTTATTATTCAACATGTATCTAGGATCCTGAACTCCATTCACATGTTAAGTTAGGCTTTACATTTTTATGACCAGCATGTTTCTGTATACTTAGCACCTGCTTCTTACGTGAACCTCCATGCCTATGACTGGTACATTAGTTTAATCATGGTCTTAGTTGTTTTGGGGTTAATCTAACCTAGTACTTTATTGTACCCCTAATCCTCTGAACCCTTGGGAGCTTATTGTACCCGTTCCACACTGCACTTACTCTATTTTGGCTATGAAATCTGGGTGTGAGCACTGTCTGGGAGCCCTTGAGGTCCTTAGGGAACTCTGACAAACCCGGATTATGAGAAGGTTGTGAAATAATACCTGGCATTGAGGACTTGGAGACTTGAGCCTATTATGTAGGCTCCCTATAGTTAACTTCTTATTTTCCTTCTATTTCAGTTGTGTAATTCGTATTCAATGGCCTGTAATAATTAATTGTAACAACTCTGGGGCCAGATAGTGAAAAAAGGGTAGGTGATATGCATGTTGTAGTATAATTAAGGGTAGAGACCATGATTCTAGTTTTATTATCTCTCTATGCGCAATAGCAGCCATGTCTAGTTGCACCATGCCATGCATTAGATATCATGCTACTTAGTATGTATGTGTATTCAGCATCTTATCTACGCTTAGAAATCATGCATGTAGGATAAACAGTAAAATAAGTTGCTATTACGTGATTCTGCCCATGTTCTGAAATTTCACTAGAAGTACTGTCTTAGGATAAATAATTTGTAATCATGTCTCATCATGCTATGCACGTAGAAATCCTGTTTTAGGTAAACAACGATTAAAATCTATCACCTATGCTATTCCTGAAACTGTGCATAATGCTATGATTCTATGTGCATTTAGAAATCCTATTTAAGTTATTACGCATCATGTTACATTAGATATCATGCTATAGGATTGTATCTATTTAACTGCATTTAGTCTAAACACATAACACTCCCCTGTTCTCAGCAAATAGTAACTAGTCTGTGTACATCTTGACACCTAGAATCATATGTTATTAGCTATAAACAACCTAGAGTCATTAACAATTCTAGATAAATGTTGCATGTTATCCAACACTTAGGAAAGCCTTAGGTAATTAACTTAAAAAAGATAAAATCAGAATTGTCTTTGTGATAATGTTTAACTTTCAGCATGCTTAAAACCAGTAGGCAAGCCTGATTAAGACTTTCTCTCTGAGTTATGCGATAATCTGTCTTTGTTTTATCACCGAGATACCATGCATTAGGATTCTGAATTAATATGGACCTTAATTTTGTATGATACATGTTGCTTATATGTACTGTGTGTGGAGGAATATTTGAGCCTTTATCTGTTTTCTATGCTTTCCTTTATCTGCAGTCCTACTTGTTTTGTTACCTGTTGCCTTAGAATTTTACCTTTAAAACCTGAGGGTCTTCCTAGCACCTCTATTAGTATAGGAGTCCTAATTTCCTCTGGGACTGATAGGAAGGGACGGGTAACAACATGCAATAGAGGTAGAGACCAACACT
This sequence comes from Nicotiana knightiana, assembly GCA_005239525.1. Taxonomy (NCBI): domain Eukaryota; kingdom Viridiplantae; phylum Streptophyta; class Magnoliopsida; order Solanales; family Solanaceae; genus Nicotiana; species Nicotiana knightiana. The sequence goes on along the minus strand of ML419283.1, from coordinate 1,729 downwards.
CGTTTTAATAACCTTATAGGGTGGGAAGGGTAGAATATGGATATGATGACCGGTGCACTAATACCACGTGTAGCCCCTCTTCCAGGAGTGATTATCGGGTATTGCATTGATGTGATCCATATTATTATAAACCTAGTACACCTTTATATGCTAGTTCATAATTCCATTTCAAAAGCTAATCTTCTTTACTGTTTTCCAACATCTACATGCTTAAGACTTAAATCCCCTCTTATTTGAGCCTTTACTTGTTATTTGCTAGTTGTACAAATTCACGAAATCATTTGGCTGGGAACGACACTTGTGGATCCTAAGGGGTTCCAAACACCTTCCCATTAGGATAATTTCAAGCCCTTCAAATCTCTGGTTAGCAAGGTAGTTATAATTTAGCCCCTTGGGTGCCCTAGCGCGCCGTTAAAATCGTTAGGTGGCGACTCTTCAAAATATGTAAACCCCTTTCCCAAAAGGAACGATTGTCCCAACCAATGTCATAAACCCGATCTCCGCGAGAAAAAGAGAGGTGCGACAGCATGGCGACTCTACTGGGGATATCTAGGCTTTTACCATTTCAAATTGTTTCGTGAATTTGTGCCTTTATTTTAAATACTTACACCATTTCCTATTCCCTTTACATGCAATTAATTTTTTACTTCAGGTATTTACTTTTCTTCAAAGACAAAACTGACATGTCTCTTTTTTTCCTTTTGTAACTTCTTTAAATCATTACTACCGTTTTTATTGCTTCTTTAACGTGAAAATACGTGACAACTTGTTTTAATACTTATTATTTGATAAATCATGCTCAACACTCATACTCTACCTGTGCCAAATAAAATACTATAGCAATTCTTGATGAGTGGTTGGGCCCTTCCTATATTATCACCCAGTAAATTCGGAAAGGCTTGTTTGCGGTAAAACTAGTCAATTAGTGGTGAAGTCGACAGTTCTGTGCCTTTCCCCCTTGAGTTGTCCGTTCAAGGGTACTGGTCTAAGACCCCATACTGCTATATTAACGATATATAGTCGAGTACGGAGGGGGTAAGGGCCTAACCTTATTTGCTTTGTGATGCGAGACTAAATTGCATAGTTTAACATGTGATATACCTTACATTTTATGCGCATTAATGATAAAAATACACTTGTTATGTGCTTAATGGAATTTATTTCATGTGTAGGTGAAGTGGAGATGGAAACGGAGCTAAAGAGATGCAAATACGTTGAAAGATACGCGAAAGGAGACACCCGGGCGATAGCCGGGCGACAGAGTCAAACACCCTGACCCTACTTGGCGTTAGCCAGGCGTTAGGGCTGAAATGCCAGCCCTACCCTAGCGTTAGCCAGGCGTTTGGGCTGAAACGCCAGCCCTAGCCTGGCGTTAGCCAGACGTTTGGGTCAAAACGCCAGGGGCTGACCAGTTCGGTCAAATCCAAGTTTTGACGGGTTTAAGTGTTTTCCAATTGAAATAGAAGTCTCCTACACGGTTAGGGTTCACCCTAAACCTATAAATAGACTCTTAAAACACAACTACAAAGGGAGAGATCAGAGAGAGATTCGAGATTAGAGTGGATCAAAGGCAAAACATCAATTTTGTACATATTTTCTTCTTTACTTTGTAGTTTAATTATGCAAGTTGTTTTAGATTTTATTCTTATGAATTTTTTTATCTAACTTCTTATGGAACCCGTTGGGGAATAAACTTATTGTGATATTAATATAGCTTTGATTGGTTGAT